>APFE030541514.1:29806-63141 GCA_000404065.3 Pinus taeda | reverse complement strand
AGAAGTTCTCTTGGTGTAGAGAAACAATGGGTGTTTCAGGGCTAGAAAAATGACTAAGCTCTCCTGTGGCCCCCTGTGGAAAGAAAACAACAAGTGGGAGATTGATGGGTTGTGTTATATTCTTTCCATGACTAACCTACATAGTGAACCGAGGGGTTAGAGGGGGGGCAGAGCCCCCCCTTCGTTGCGCCGATTGCGCAGCGGGAGGGTCACAAGGGGGGCGGTAGCCCCCCCTGTCTGGGGGGTTTGAGGGGGGTGGGTAGCCCCCCCCTACGGGGTTCGGGGCAGCGCCCCGAGATTTTTTTTTTTTTTGGACCCTATATTAGGTTGGGCGTACCTACCTATGGTTTTCGGTCCATGGTTTTGGACGCGATGGTTTTAAGTCCATGGTATTGGATGCTTCGGCATGTATAAATATGTATTGTAACATTGAAAGGAATATAATGAAATATCAAGCTGGTAGTCTCGGTTTTGGGATCCAACAGGAAATCTCTGTGTATATGTGTTTTATGTGTTATGCTCTCACATTTTTATTTTTTCCTATGATTTAGAATTCGTATGCCGGTAATTTCTGTACGGGGTTAAAACCTACAGTTTTGAGGCACTTGAAGGAATCCAAAATGTGCCCAAGTGTCCTTGTTGGAAAGCCTATCCTGTCTACCTTCCAAACCAAGTGGAATTTTTGAATTTGGAGCTCATTTGCCCCTCTAAATATTCATTCTCCCAAGACTACTTCCTGTGTGTCAAAATAGCGGCAGTGAGGCCATTGTTTGGGTGTTTTTGACCTCCTGGAGACTCAAATCATGCCCAAATTTCTTGCCCGAGTGCCAGTAGTCAAGATTTTGCATGCTGAATACAAAAATGCAAACCATTTCTCATTTGGAGCTCCCAATCCTACGCGTCGCGCGCACAGGGAGAAAAAACTTGTGTTTGTGCCAAATAATTTCCATGTGACCAAAATTGTCCCAAATTTCTTGAAATTTGGGCTAGAAGTTCTCTAAGAGGAACTATACTGGGCCGCGGAAGATTCAACCAAGATTCTAAGCTGATCTTGCTCTTTTTCCTCTTTTGTTGCTCTGCTCAATTTGGCCTTCAAGCTCCTTATCCGGGCCTTTGCACTCATGTTCTGTGCCCTATAATGACAAGCCATCCTCCTTAGTATGGTTTTTTCTCTGTTGACCTTCTCCAGCAGTCTCTCTAGGTGGATATTGATCTGCTCTAACCATGACTCATGGTCATTGTTGATCTCTTGCTCAAAGGTAGTGAGCTCGATCCTCCTTTGCTGGGCAGCTTGTCGATTCTCACGGACACTTTGCAGCTCCATGATTGCCTGCTAGTCCTCAAGCTACTTGTTCCTCTACTCTAGATACTTGATGATCCATTTGGACCTCTCCACATTGAGTGACAAGTCCTGGATCTCCGTGTTTTGCTCCTGAATGATCATCCTAAGTTGGGCATTCTCTTCCTTTGCCCCACAATTTGAATGAGGATGACATGAGTCTCTTGTTCACCTGATGGCCCCTCATCATGCACATTCCTCTTGCCCTTATCCAGTACCTATGTCGTTGATGCCGGAAGCGAGGCCCCTTCCACCCTGGGTGGAGATCACACTCGCTTTGCTGCTGTAAACAAGTGCCTACTGCCTCTCTGATATGTAACAAAAATTGGCATGGTAGTGGTCTCATGGTTCTCATACTAATGAGAAGGACCACCCATCTCCTTCTCTAGCTCTAATAGTACCTGTGATGTGCTGAAGAAGTCACGGGAGATGAAGTCCTCCCAAGAAATTTCGTGCAATCCCAACTGATGATCTACCAAAATCCGGATAAGAGCAAAGTGATACACACTGTTAAGCTGTTGTTGAGGGGTCTTATGTAGCATGAAGGTGTTCATCCTCTCTATGTTCCTACATATGGAAAATGGGAGGTTCATCATCCTCACCCTGGTAAAGTGCATGAGCAACCAGATGTGATAGGCATATAGTCGAGAGAACCTCCCCTCATAGCTGAAGTATTTCATGATCAATCTCATGAGTGGAGCATACTCATCTTTCAAGTATCTGAAGGGAAAGACTCCTGTGAGCTGACTCAAGAATCTACCCTTGATGTAAGGCTCATAGTGTTGCCTATCCACCTTCTTCTTCTTAAGCCATTATTCTCCAACATTTGGTATACCTGTTGCCACTGATATAGTTTCGGGTGTCAATGTGAAAGTGACCCCGGCCAAGATAGACTGACCTCCATGTAGATGAAACACAAATAGACGGGCCAACTCATGATGAACTCTAACATTTCCCACCCTTTGACAAAATTCAAAACATGACATGGCAAGAGGGCATGCTTGTAATTCAATGAGGGTAGTGGGCTCATCCCTGACATGTTTGCCACTCTTGTGATGTCTCCTGGGAGCCTGCTCTTCTGAGGATGAGTCACTTTGTGTCTCCATCTCATACTCTGACGAATGTTGTGATGTCATGACTGCTGTGTGTACTGTACCTAGGCTACCCTTTGATGATGGTGTGAGGCTGGGTGCCTTTGTGATATATGTCACCAAGGGGAACAATGATATAGGGAGTATTAGGATGGGAGTAATGTGATGGGAATAGGGGTTATAGGGAGAAATTAGTTTAGGGATATGGGAGGGGTTTTGGGTATTTTGGTAGGGTAGGGTTTGGGGTTTTAACAAGGTAGGGTTTGGGGTGTTAAGTTGAACAAAGAGTAGAGGGATAGGGGAGAGGGTTTGGTAGTAATTTAGGGCAGGGATATTAGGCGAAATGAGAAAGGGAGGATAAGAAAAATGGTACGTGATGGGAAAATGAGGGGTGAAATGAAACCTTGGCACTAACACCACACCCTAGCAACCCTAGCAATCATGTTTTTTGGTGATTTCTTGTGGTTGATTTTATGAATTTGGTTGCATTCAAACATCTCTATAAACCACCATATCATTTATAAAACTTGATGAACAAATGATGTCAAAGAGCCTACCTTTCAATTTGATGGGCTTCACAAAAATTTGGAGGTGATTTGGCCTTGTTTCGGCCTTTGGTCTATGTGTGCCATGTGCAAAACCTAGTTCGCCGCACCCTAGGTGTGCCCCGTGCCCGTGGAAAAATTGAACTGCGGGCTGGCTCTGTGTGCGCCTCTCCCCTGAGTATATGCGCTGCGCTCCTTCAAACTGCCTCCCACTCACTCAAACACGCATGATGCACACTCACACCCTTTGCAACATTTCTCCAAGGCTTGGATTAGCACAATGCCTTTGATTGTGATGAAAACTTGTATATATAGCCTTGGAAGTGATGGGTTAAATTTTTGCTTCCTTGAAAACCCATTTTTCTAATGTTGTGTTTTGACACTTTTTCACTGACTTTAAAACACACTGATTTTCACTTTCCCTTTGAAATTTTAGCTCAAATGATGAAATTTTCGGCACTCTTTGCAGGGATTGCATGACAGGACATTTGGCCATGGAAACCATGACTTCATCTAAAGAAATCAACTGACGACTTTTTTTGAAAATTTTGTCATAAATGACACTGTTTGACTTTTCTTCAAAACAGGGTTTTGAAGAAGAGCCGAGGTCTATCCACATGACGATGAAGCTCTCTAAATCATAACTGTGTAAGGGCCTCACTTTGGCCTGCATGGTTTTACTGGACGTGTTCAAAGACCAAATTGATGAATCCCTAGACCTAAACATTGAGAATGACTTTTTTTCTTTAAAGGACCAGACCTTGACTGTCATGGACTTTGGTGATTATTGACAAAATACCTGAGCCAGCAGGAGCCAGACAGGAGGGGGAATGACTACCATGACCTTCTCCATCAGATTATGGCATGCCCCTAATGGAGTGCAATTGGGTGAATGGAGCAGGACACCTAAAAATGAAATGCATAAAGAGTTTTGATCTCCGACGTAGGACTGACCAGACCGACTCTAACACCTTATACATTCAATGCAAGAGCTTCGAAAATAGATCATCTTGCAGACCACTACCAAAATATAAAATATCAACCCCGTGGCATATTTTCTCACTCATCATATGATGAACCATAAGTATGCATGATGGGTAATTATTTCAAAATAATTTGACTTATATTTTGCTTCCCGTAAAAGAAAAAAAGCCCTTATCCTTGCAAAATTCATAGCAGATCTCCCCATAAAATCCCAAGGGTCTCTTGTCAATGAGCCTTTCCCTAATTAAAACATGTTCATCATATCTACAGATGACCCCTAGTATGGAAACATCCTTATCTTTCTTCAAACTAAAAATTTCAACCCTCAACACGCTCGCAATGATTACAGGCACATATGCCACCAAGCCCCCCATTACATTTTGATGGGGAATATCCTCTATCATCGTGCCATTGCCACCATTGTTTGTTTGTCTTTCCTTTGAGTAAGCTGAATAGGTCTTAAATGATTGCCACAAAGAAGCCTATGGTGGCAACCTATCAGGGATGGCCACTTCCCAAAAAATATTTCGCACCAGTTATTTGTGTCATGGTTTTCTTTGTGACTATATTGAATCATTCAAAAGATGTGAATGTTTTAAGGGATATACTCACAAGGTGTGAGATCCACTAATTCCCCTTCACCCATTTATCGTCATAGGCCCCTTTTGTAAATGGGGCATAAACTTCATGACCTGCAAACCTTAGTCTCTAGGAGGCCATAAGTACATTGTGGTCGTCATCAACTACTTTACAAAATGGGCAGAAGCCATGCCCACATATAATAACACTATGGAAACCATTGAACATTTTTTTATTTAACCATGTCATCACATGGTTGGGTGTTCCCAATGAGTTGATCTCTCAAAACCTTTATTTTTCCCATGATTTTGCTTCCCCATACTATCCCCAGTCTAATGACCAAGTAGAAGTTGTCAACAAAGTCCTCAAAAAAATGTTGCAACGTATGGTGAACAACCACAAAAAAAATAAAATTCATCACATGGTTTTCTCAGCCTTATTGGTGTACCGGGCAATAGTAAAAGCATCCAAATGGTTCACACCTTTCCAGTCAGTATGTGGGTTTGAATCTATGCTCCCCATTGAGTATGAGAACCCTACCTTATATTCATCCCATGGAACTCCTATAAGACACCTCACCTTTAGAGAAATGGCTAGTATAGTTGGAACACATCGATGATAGTCAACAAGAATCTCTTCAAGATAATGAGGCCCACAAAAAGAGGACTAAAGCCTCCTTTGATCACAGTGTCACTCCTCTTTCGTTCACACAAGGGGATATATTCCTTTGCCACAATATTGCTAAAGAAGCTTTAGGACCATGGAGGTTAGAAACATTATGGAAGGGACCATACAATGTTAAACATTTCCACCTAAAGGGGTCATACATTTTAGTAGAGCCTAATGGGACTTACCTCAAAGGCCCCATCAATGGGATGTACCTCACAAATTTCTATCCATAATCCTCAAAACGTCCCTAGATTGTAAATGTACACACCATGACTTATTTTTATGATTATCATCTCATCACGGATGTACACTAAAATCACGCTCTCACCATGTGCCATAAATGGAGCATTCACTAGATTATCATCACGAGTTCACTGATGGATCTTCTCGATGGTTGAAAAAACTCATTGCAACATTCTTACGGATATAATCTCCTAACATGACACCCTTCCACCAAAATGGGCTTTGCATCTAGTCATCCACCAATAATCAAATCAAATACGATGCAATCATAGGCCTCTTGGACGATGCCTCCCACCCAGGTATCATTCACTTGGATGTATTCCTTGACTTCCAACTTATTGTATCTTAGTTGAAAAGAACCTTTAGGATATGCTACCCTTTCCTTTGTTGGAAATATCTCCGTGAACAAAGTTTAGCTCATGGTTTTGATAATATCACATTTTCACATATACTAAGAAATTAAAATCATGTACTTGACTACATAGCTAATCAAATACTAGACTGGGATGTATCACATATACCTCATCATCAAGACACATAAATCATAAAGAACATATTCATCAAATAAATGAAAAAATACATTATGAGAGCCACAAAAAATCAACTCATGTATATATCATCATCAAAATATATATGTAAAAAGATACAAATGTTGGGAAATCCCAAAAAAAATGAGTCATAAAAAAGGGGGGAATCCTCATAATGGGTGCTTACCTTAATAAATACAAAAATACATCTAGGGTTGGGCCCCAAAACCCCCACCACCACCTGCATCCCTGCACGAGGTCCTCCTACCTCATCTGGTGTTGGAACCAAAATACGTTGAGCAATTGACACTACCATTGTAAGTCAATGAAGGACAAGGTGCATTGTTCTATCCTGAGCCATCATCCACTCCATCATTTCCTGATCCAGTATAGCCCATCCAACCTTAGGCATCCCATAAAGTAGGGATGATGTGAAATCCCATACATCCACGACACCCCCTATGTGCGCCTCGAAATCCTCAGTATGCTCCCATAGTCTCTCCACCTCAGTGAAAAGAGATGAAATCTCCCCATCCTGAGAGGGGCTACCTATCTCTAGACGTGACACCAAGCCAACCTCTTAGGGTCCTCCTCCACCCCATGATCTTTTTGCCATCATGGCCCACCATCCATGCCTGCTCAAACTGGATGATGAAGATCATTATCCACCAATCTAGTCAACGAACTTCTAGTAGGTTCCATATCTACAATAAAACATACATAGTATTAGTATGGACATATATCATAAATACATGTAAACCATAATAATGTAGAAAGAAAAATCATATACATGTTGGGCCCCAAGCATCAAATGGGGGAAATCTGACCTTTGGATCTCCACAAAAATCCACCCGAGAATAAGGAAACTCAAGAATAAACTAAGGGTTGGAAAACCACCAACCCTCAACTATGGGTGTCCAATACTTCCCTACCTCACCTCCAGCTACCTAGGGCATCATAGGGGCCCATCCTCAGATTCAAAAATATCTCAGTGGCTCAATCAACACTATTTACACTAGGTGCAACATTACAATTGTCTCATATAAAAGGTTGCATATCATGTTGACATACCTGAAGCTCCTCGCCTTGCCACTATGAACCTATGTCAATTGTGTCATCATCCTCCTATCAAAGAAGCATATTCAATCATAAAATATTCCCCTTGAAGTCTCTGGATGACTGCAAGTTGTGGCCTTGAAATCTAATGCAGAGTCGTTGACCCTAGTAGAAGCTAACCCCAGTAGTTGCATAATCGTAGATGATGTCACTCACTCAACTACATCCAAAATAACATCGATGTAGATACACCCCTCTTGGAATGGATCAACTTCAGAGAGCCGCTCAACTCATGCTATCAAGTCCACCCAATCAAGAGGGAGGATTGATGGTAGTATCTCACCTCAAGCCACTAGTCTAGCCATGAAATAAACATCAACCTTAGTGGTGAATGTCACATCATGACCCCACATGTCAAATGTCTATTGGTTTGGCTTCCATATCTCAATCACAAAATGCAGGAATTCCTCCTTCGATCTCAACATATCGTTTTGAACCAACGTCAACAACTCCCATCTAGCCAGCAGTGCTCCTTTCGGGCCATCTCTACACACTACTATATAGATGTGGTCCCAATCCTAGTCTCACCCATAGTCACACACATCAAACGATTATTTTATCATTACCCACCTACCATCGCATGATTGTTTCTTAGTAGCCCGCGTGGATTTTAGCTTTATAAGTGCATTAGACAAATTTACTTGATGAGATGAGATTGGTTTGGAAAGAAAAGAACAAGGACCATTGAGCATGGAGTCTAGTGTAAACGATACTAAACACACAATACATAAAAAAATTAACAATGGAAATATAGCTTATGGTTTTTTAGTCAATTAATTAATTAGCCATCATAAGAGAAAGTAGAAAATAAATATAAAAAAATAGAGCGATAATTTTGCTAATGATATTTAAGCTAAAAAACATAGAAGTAATTTGGAAATTATAAATCTGAACTTTCAAAAGGAATTTGAATTCAATCACTTTTTTCCAAACATTGAAGACTTGTTGATCAAATTTATGGCTTAGAAGAAAAAACACAATAGAAACACTGACAGAAAACCACCCACACATGAATCTTAGAAAATTTGCACACATAAACCTATTGATAACAGATTATATTGATATTAGAGCTAAACACACAATAATTGTTATTCGAAAGCTTCCCAAACTCTGTTACTTACAAAAACCTTGTTTAAGTAAGAAAATTACCATGACCTATCTCATTGTTCTTGAGTTTAGCGAATAAAGATAAAATAACAAATGTTGATTATATTTATTTATTTATATATATATATATATATATCTTAGGTATTAAATTAAAAAAATAAAAATCGAATTTGTTGCAAAATAATCTAGATCTGAATTCTCGAATTGTTTGATTTGTTGGTCTTATGCCTAGAAATATGGATTTTTCCGCTAGTTTCAAAGTATCCTACTCTCCTTGCCAAGATATTTTAATTTGGAATGATGTGCCTTAAATCCATAATTTGATCTATCATTGACTACTAATGTTTTTTTGTAAATTTTGTTGGCTGAAATATCACTCCAAAGGACCTTGATTGTTGAATTTCCTGGAGGATTGTCTAGGTTGGAGATAATTTCTACCGTGAAATTTGGAAATTTTGACTAGAATAGGCCATGGATATATTCATGAAAGTCGAGGCTTAGTCTTGCCAATTAGAGACAAAATAATCCTACTGATTTTGTGCCAAAAAATATTTGTCATATGTATCCAAAAATATGCTCAGTTGATGCCTAAATATGTGGTGCTTATTTGAGCCCATGATATGCTTTAACTATTGTCCCATGATAATCACCCATTTTTAATTTACTTACTTTTCTTCACGCCCAAACATAGAACTAAGCATATCAACTAAACTAAAGATAGAAATAATCTTTATACAATTGTAAAATATCTAGAATTGGAGTCCCAAATCTAGAATCAATTTGATTATTGACTAATATTTTGGCCTTGGAAAGCTTTGCCACATGTAACTTATTTCCAATTAATCGTTGATTATTCATCTTCTATTGACAATCTTTTTTCCACCTGTTGTTTTTATTCCCAAGTCAAATTGATGAGGTGGCTCATCAAAAGTTGTCCATGAGATTTTTCTAGTGAAATCTTGAACAATAGGCTTCAAAGATACATTCGAACATCCAAAACTGTGATAGTTATGAGAAATATGAGAGACGTTTTTGTTAATGGAACTTTTCCTGACAAAAACATCATTTGGTTTTCAAAAATACATTCCCATTTCTTCGGAAACCATGCCCAAATTTACTGTCTTTTACTGGAAAAAACAGTCTAAAAAACAGAGTTTTGTCAAGTGGAAACAAACCATGCTTTGGAACATTTTCCCTTTGACTACTGAATTTGTGTCATTATGTTGAAATGTCAACCTTGGTGAATAACATAATATAATGGATTAAACATTCATGAATCTTAACCCTACACAATATAACTTCCACCATCTAGAAACAATTGAGATTAAACGTGATAGTAAATCAATCATACATAAAAATGATTAATTATACCACTAGTTTACCATGTTGATTACCCTCAGGCAGTGGAAATATTCCATTGTTAAATCATGAAATAACATTTCATCATTTTTTTATCCATCACTCGCTTGTTTTTGTACCTGCTCCTTTGTTGATGTGTGATCCGTCAACACTTTTATCTTGACATAAAAAAATTAAATTTTAAATATGCGTTGATAATCCCGTTGTCATTGCCTTTAGTGTGTTGTTTTTATTGATTTTTTGTTGATAATCTAACTATCAGTGCCTTTATTCGATATTTTAAAATAATCATTAACAATCCAACTGCCAACACACCCACATTTTGAAAAAAAAATTAAAATTGTTAAACCTTATACTATAAAACTACACTGAGATAACACAAGACATATTATAGAACCTATCTAGCATAGCCTACCAAAATAAAAAAAGTAAGGTTTTGACCTTTTACCTACCTCTCCTTGTGCGGTACCCAAGTAAGCTGGTTGACAACTAGAAAATATATAACTCATGGAATGTGCTTTGCAATGCACATCAGTAAGTACAAACGAGGTGGCATATGGGCCCCACACCCTTACATATTGATCCTCAACCATTTTTTTCAAAAGGAAACACATGAGCTTGGAAGCTCCTTTCACAAAACCATCAATGGTGTTGGGATTAGGATTTCATCATCTATAACATCATCCCCTTGATTTCATTCCAGCAACAAACCCATTTTCAGCCCCAACTGATTTTTCAGAGTACCCATTAGGTGTGTCTTTCCATGTGTTTTTTATTCATCTTTATTAGCACATGTCACTTTACACATGTTTTCATCAATATATTTTCACTTGGGGTATTGGTTGTTAAAATTATAGGTTCCTCACAGTTTCTCAACATAATCAGTCCCCCGGTGACAATCGATAGTTAAGGTACCATTTTCCACTTATAATGATAATATTCCTTCAAATATTTGCATATCCTGACATCATTTCTATGAAATAAACAATAGGGTCCATCATCTTGACCACATTTACCACCACCTTCCACTTGCACATGGTAAACATCCATGTCGATCGATAACACATGTATGGGTCACCTTATTTCATAGTTTACCTCACGCTATTGGGATCCATGACCATTCCCCCAAGCCTGAGAGACATCTCACACACATGTCTTAAAGATCAAGTGCATTGTTGTCTTCTTTACTCATTGCTTACCAACCCTACTCCTAGGCCACCATATTTATTCTTTATCATATTGAATTGAATGTGCATGTACATTCTAAATTTAGTGTATCACCCCTCCATATGGGATAGCCCATCTACATCACTTCATCCAACTCATCAACCTCATACTGAGACCAACCAATGGGGTACTTTCCCTCAGCAAAATCCCCACTTTCATCATGACGCAGGCCACCATTTTCTTGGGGCACTCCTCTCTGTGTTTTCACATCCCAAATAGATTCTACATTCTTTTGGAAAGTGTACATTTTTTTTGTTTAGGAAAATGATTCTGACCCATATTTTTGGTGTCATTTACCCAGCGACAATCCCTAGTCACCCTTGGTTTAAGCTTGCCTTCCTCACCACATGATGACCCATAATCATTCATTACTTACTCTGACAATCTGAACATACTTATACCCACCATTAATGCCCTACTAACTCTAAGGGAATTTCACCCATAAAATTATTTTGACTATTTCCACATGCATTACAGCTCCAACCATAGGTAGTTTTCCATACCCACCCATGTCTTTAGCTATTTTTATCATTCCTTTATTACCCATCATGTTACAACCATCTTTATTCCTTCACAATGATTCCCCGGATCAATTGTTTTAGGTGGTTGTCACTTCTTTCCTATTGACTTCAACATTCATCTTCCAGGATTGAAGCAGTACCTTGGTTGATCCCTCCCCTTAAGGGACAACCTCGGGTGGCATAGTGGGAATCACTATTTCCCATTGATGTCATTGGTATCCCTGAAATTTGACACCAACATATATTTTCATTTCAAGGTAGTATCATACTTTGTGACCATTGCAACTCTCATTTAGTCAAAGACCAATGCAACCCCTAATTTCTCATTCAACAATGCATACATTTCAATGCATGTGAGGTACCCAGAGTCAAAGAACCATGCATCCATGAGAAACTCATTCAAAATTTATTCACCTTTGATGCATGGGGGAACTTAGTTCAATCTATTTATTATAGATGCCCATGAGGGCATAAGAAATTATTTTCATCAACCATCAGCATGTTAGCCACATCAACGTTGACTTGACAGGACCATTTCCTATGTGATTGTAATACTTAGTCATCACCATCATAGTGAGCATGGGATATGCCCACCTTGTATTTATACTTTCATATCAGTATTTCTTCAGAGTATGATTCTCTTTAGTTCTCAGTCAAGGATTTTCCCTAATCATCTCTATAGTAAGTATCTCTATCTCTCAAGAAGTTAGCAAGACTCTTCATGAGATGAACAAAAATATGATGTATTTTGGCTATACACTTGCTCTTAACCTCATACATCAGGGGGAAGATGTTACCATATGAAAATTGTACACTCATCTATGCGCATTGGAAGACAATCAAAGGAAGTTATCAACACATACATATATACATTTTCACATACATATATTACATTTTTAGTTGGAAGCACCATGAATACCAAAAATTAAAATATTTTGTAACGTTTAATTTAAAAAATTGAACCACACGGGTGCATCATCACCCTAAATTAATATTCTTGCAATTATTTCTTCGATACTCACACAGTCACAAAAAATCCAATCACCACCTTGGGCCATGAACTTGCTTGAGTAACACTCCAAACCTTGACATGATTCATTGAAAAATTTGATCATTGATCCATAAGAAGTCTTAAAGGCAAGGAGATGGTAGCTCTAATCTCATTAGTGAGGTGAACCACCACATTAATGAGCCAAGGAGGACAGGAGTGTCCTAGAAACTCTATAAATTCAAGTTCATGTAGAGATAAAAACAAGAACAATTAGAGAATTGTGATTTTGCAAAACTTTATCCCTAACAATCAATATTTCCAATGAGAAGAGTATTCCACAATTGAGAGTGTCTTCTATACTTCTTTGAGAGAGAGAGAAAGGTTGCAAAGAGAATGAGAAAGGATCTTCCTTCTTGAGGTTTTTTAGCACATTTCTCAAACAATTATCTCCAAGTGTTTTGAATTCATCTATTGTAACCCTTCTACTTTCAACATCCAATAAAGAGGATGTCATTCCTAACCTTTGTTGATTTGTTTTGATTCATTAAGCTTGCTTATTTGTTATTTAGTATAGTTGTAGTTTATGTTTTTTACTGCATTGTTTCCACTATTTTCATTTTTTTATTTTTTTTTATCCATATTTGTCCACTAACAATAACCAACTTCTTGTTTATTTCTTGTAGATAACAACTAAATCCAAGGAAGGTTATTTTGTACTCCATAGAAGCAAACACACCATAACAATCACCTCCATGTTGAAGGTGTTTCTCACCCTCTTAGAAACTTACTCACTTATTTGTAGCTAATGCATGGCCCTAGTGGCTTCTCTGACATCCCAAGGAACCCCATATGGTGTGGCTTCTTGTGGATAAAAAGTTACATTTGCCTCTGTTGCTTCCCATTCACTTTGTTCCTTTTCCTGATCTCTTCTTTCTCATAATCCCAATAACAAGGGAGGACTAAGATTTAACCATATCCAATTGATATTAAACCTTTGAAAAATTATCTTATAGAGTGGAGTCCTTTCTATAAAATTCCTCAACCTCTTAGGAAAGTGATATTCCTTAATTTGTAGACTATGGAGCAGAACATGCCACCTAAAAATATCTTCAAATTGGAGGATGGATTGCTCTTACTTCTCTACGTATAAAGAGGCTAATTGAGGGTCTGCAAAGATGAGGCTATTATTTCTTATGATAGCCTTAGGATTTGTTAATTCTACTTTGATGTATAGAGCCTCAATTTCTTCCTTGTCCATAACCTTTTTGAATTGCTCAACCCTTTCTTCCTCATGGACAAGCTAAGAGGCTAGGGAAATTAGCTTTGCATCTCCCAATCTTAAATTAGGGTCCCAAAAATTCATGTTTGTGAGGATCAAGTTATGCATATAAAACTCAGCTAATTTAACCCTATCTTCAATGCTAACCTGTTGGAAAAAAAAAAATCCCTCCAGTCCTAAAATGGGACAGATCCATATGTGTCGAGGTTTTGATTTAAAATTGTAGCCATTGTTCTTTGAGGAAGATGCATATGATTCGGATGGTTATCTTCATTGGATGGCCTCCATGACCAATCTTACCATGGTGGAAATGTAACACCCTCCTCCCACATCTATCTAAGTAATCGGCCAACTAGGTTAATAATGTGAGGAGAGGCTACTATGATTAGATTCATCCTCCTACGTGACCTTAATGAAGTGGAACTGACGAAAACACAACATACAAACATTCCACATAAGATACCAGACTCTTAGGAGCCATCCCAACCACAAAGGTAGCTAGCCCCTCCGTCCCACTAAATTTTTTAACCACTTAACCTTTGGACACTCTCATGATATAGGCCTGACAACATCCGAGAGGCTTTGGATGCTCTCAGGACAAGGCATGCCAACATCCAGGGACTCTTTTTCTTAGTGTTTTGCTAGTGTCCCTCGGATCTGAGTCACTTTTTCAGGCCCAAAGCCTAGGTCACTGCCTAGAATTGAATGACACCTTTAGAACAATAAGATAACAAGGGAAACAATGATGAAAAAGTAAATACTTGAACAAGTGTTTAACCAAACCTCTACTACCAATGATAGGATTTTCATCAAATATATCACAAATATGTAATCTACAGGTGTAAACAATAGATTTAATCATAGGGATCTCATACCTATATGAGAATCACTAAGAACCATTGTTCCCTCATATCATTTGTTGCATTATCATCATTAAGTCATAGATACATTTTCCATTGACTTACAAATAAAAACATGAAGAGGGTCATACATAGTCACTATCATAAAAGTCACACAACCAACATAATAGAAACAAAAATACCAATGAAATCACAACCATATGATCCACATATAAACAAGTATAATACTCATAGAAATACAAGGATAAATAACCTCATATTGATGATGCAAAATCCAAACCTGGGATGGGACTACCATGTTCCACCCAACCTTAGATGGCTGAGCCAAATTTTTCTTCAGCCAGTCACCCTAATGCAATATTCCAAGCATGAATGTGGGACTCAAACCAAAAGAACCAACCAGGGAATCTCGAGGCTAAACGACCTCACCCTCATTAATCGAAACTAGGACATTTCATAGCATGATTTACCATGATATCCACATCATCACTAAGCCAAACAAGCATGGATACCAATGGATTTATCCACCTACATCATGAGGAATTTTCCTATCTCCTAGTCTCTCAGGCTTTACCATAATCCACACCAGATCACTAGGCCCTAAACCAAGACCCACTCTTCAGGCTTTATCGTACATCCCAACCTGGGATTACTAGGCCCAATAGAGATAAAACCACCTCTTGGCTTTACCACATATCCTTGCATTCACCGTCAAGGATTCCTAGGCCCACTGAGGAAACACAAAATCTAACTTTACCACAACTAATAGTCTAGTTTAGGGGTTAGTAGGCCATGTGTTATATCATTTGGAGATCCACCTCACTCAGCTTTGAATTCATCTAGAAATCCAGCTCAACCAAAACATGATAACCCCATCACACCATGGTTATCTGAAAATGGCAAGGCTAGGCTGAAAATACTATCTCACCTGGGAAAAACCATGCCATAATGGCAAAACAACCACATGCAATACCATGCATGCCAAATATAGCCAGGAAAAGACACATGACATTTGCTACCTGCAAAGATTACTATTGTAGTTACTTGATCATGCTCTTCCTTGCTTGATCTCTGCTTCCTTTGCCTTCTTTCCCTTTCTTGATCCAATGCCAAATGATCCAAGCAAACTCTAAGTGTCCAAGAGTGAGAGAGAGAAAATAATGAGAGAGCTCTAAAACTGAACTAACAAAAGGTTACAAACTGATCCTCAAAATCCATTTTATCAATTAGGCCTCTATTTTCTTCATTTTCCATTATTTTGCTTGATTTATCCTCCTCACATGCAACCTATGGCCTTTCACCTTCCTTTTCTCCTAATTTCCATTATTTTCATAAATAAATGTGCCAAAAATGTCGTTTTTCCTTTAAAAATCCTTATCTATTTCCTTTACCAATTTCCTTAGCCATAATAAACCAAATGAAAACCCACTAGGATGTTTAGTCCAACATTTAACTTGGAATAAGTGTCCCATCAACCGTGGTTATTATTTTATGATTTATTAAATTTTATTACATGGAATTTTTACTAGGGATATGACAAAACCCTCCTCCTTAGGGGACACCATCCTTAGAGTTCAACCACACCTATACCTTAGAAAACCCATTAAAAATAGATGTTCTTCCCATGGAGCTTTATAACATAGCTCGGTGCAGTATTTACAATGATCACCCTCTTAAAAAGAAAACCAACATGACAACATAACACGCATAACATCATAATGACATGAAACCCATACCACTTATTGGAGCTTTATAATATAGCTCATGGAAGTATTTACATCCATATACATATGTACATATACCAAAACCTCACCAAAACATGTACCAAAACATATACCAAAGACATATACCAAAACACCATGCCAAAACTTCTTTGCCTCAACCGGTAAAAAATTAAGGATACATATCCCGCATTTGCTCTGCCATCTCCCTACTAGCTTCATCGGCCCCAAAGTGCTTTCAATGTACTTTAGCCTACTTGATTTCTCAGTTCTAGAGCATGAGCACCTTTATCTGCAATATACATTAAGGCTCTTGCTAGAGTTCTCCATTTGGTTCCACCTGCAATACAAACCAATGAATCATATGATTAACATATTTAACATACTTCTTAAGTAATGACACATGGAAAACATTGTGTACTTTCACCATTGGAGGTATTACAAGTCAATAACCTACTGACCCAATCTTCTAAAAAATATTGAAGGGTTCACAAAACCATGATGCGAGCTTGGCACATGATCCAATCCCTAAGGAGATATTCTTTGGTTTTATGCATAAGTACACCTGTTCCTAAACTTGGAACTTCTTCAATAACCTATTCTGAGCTGCATAGCTCTTTTACCTATCCTGTGCTACCTTTAGATTCTTCTTTATAATCAGGATTTCATGTTCCATGCCCACAGACATTTCTATTCCAATCAACACCTTGTTAATTGGATCACTCCAACTGATAGGAATATTGCAACGCTGCCCATATAATGCCTCCAACAAAGTCATCTTTAAAGATTCCTACTATGCATTGTTATAAGAGAACTCTACCAATGGAAGATATTCTTTCCACTTTCACTCTAGATATATCACATACATCCTCAACATGTCCTCCAATATCACATTGACCCCCTATATCTGTCCATCCTTCTAGGGATGATAAGTTGTACTGAAGGCCACCTCTATGCCCAAATCTACAAACAACTCCTTCTAAAACTTAGAAGTGAACTTTGCATCCCTGTATAACATAATCTTTTTCAAAACTCCATGCAACATGACCACATCTCTAATGAATATTTGTGATACATTTCTAGATGAGAATTTAGACTTTGCTGGAATAAAGTGTATGACCTTTGTCAACCTATCCACAAACAACCATGATGGAATCATGTTCTCTCATTTTCCTCGGCAACCCTATGATAAATTCCACGCAAATGACCTCCCATTTCCATTCATGAATCACAATTGGATGTAGCAGTCCACCTATATTCTTACACTCTGCCTTCACATCAAGACAATAAAAACACCTAACCACAAAATCTGCTACATCCTTCTTCAGATTAGACCAATAATAAAATTTCTTCACTGCATCCAATTTCTTTTGGTAGCCTAGGTGACCTGAATAAGGTTTCATAGGAAACTCCCTAAAGACCACCTTCTTGAGCTCACTATTGTCTAGCACATATATCCTATCTCTAAATCTAACCAATATGTCTGTTGTAAGACAATAGTCCACATCATGTGCACCTACACCTATACCTATACCTGTACCACTACATGTACCAATAATTCTACCTGTACCTGTACCTTGCTGCAACCTTTGCACAATATCCATGTATCTAATATCTTTTTGACTTGCATAGAAGATCCTATCCTGTAAGTGTTTCCCATAGGATCTCGTAGCTACTAAGGGATTTCCCTATATCCACCTACTAAGAAAATCTTCCACCCTCTTTTCCTTTCCTTTGATGTACCTGATCTTGAAGTCAAACTGAGTAATCATGGCCAACTATCTATCCTACCGGGAGTTTAGATTTGACTAGTCAAACAAAAACCTCGATCCAATGTGATCACTCATCAACACAATCCTCCTACCAAGAAGATAGTGCCTCCACATCTTTAGCTCATGTACGATTGCTGCTAACTCAAAATCATGTGTCAGGTAGATCTGCTCATTCTCATTTAGTTTTCGTGACTCGTAGAATACCACCTATTGTTAACATTGGAGGATCTGTCAACAACTGTTTAAGTTGCTCAAAACTGAACTCACACTCCTCTGTCCATTCAAACTACTTACCTTTCCTCTACAATGATGTAATAGGATAAGTGATTTGTGAATGTTTCCTAATAAACCTCTTGTAAAAACCTGCGAATCCCATCAATATCTCACCTCATCCACATTCCTGGGAGCTACCCACTACATGATGGCCCTTATCTTTTATAGATCTAGTGCAATACCCTCCTTGGATACCACATGTCCTAAGTAATGTACCTCAGTCTAAAAGAAACTTACTTGCTAAGATTAGCATACAATTGATGCTCTCTCAACAACCTTGACACCGTTGTTAAATGCTTGGCATGCTCTTCCTCAATTTTAGAATATACCAATATGTCATTAATGAACACAATAACAAGCTTATCCAAATACAGATGCAACACACTATTCATCAAGCACATAAAAGTGGTTGGAGCATTAACCAAACTAAATGGAACTACAACAAACTCATAATGTCCATACCTAGTCTAGAAAGCTATATTGTCAATGTCCTCTTCTTTGATGCATACCTGATGGTATCTGAATCTCAAGTCAATTTTAGGGAACATTGTTGCTCCCTTCATCTAATCGAACAAGTCATCAATCCTTGGTATTGAATACCTATTCTTGATGGTCAATTTCTTCGACTGCCTATAATAAATACACAATATAAGAGTACCATATTTCTTCTTCAAAAACAATATCAATGCACCCCAAGGTGATACACTTGGCCTAATGTATCCCTTGTCTAACATTTCCTTCAATTTCAACTTCAACTCTACCAACTTAGGTATGCTCAACTTGTAAGGTGCTTTTGATGATGGAGATGCCCTTGGCACTAACTCAATAGAAAATTCTACTTCCCTGTAAGGTGGTAACTCTGAAATCTCCTTGGGAAACACATAATGAAACTGTTATAGAACTGGGTACCTTCTCAAAACATCTACATCCTCAACTTGCTTACCTTTGTAACTAGAAATGTGCACTGTGAATAACACACACCCTTTCCTACAACTGCAATTTTCCTACATAGTTGTCACCATCCTAACAGATGTTGTTTTCCTCTTTCCTTACAAGACTATTGGTTCCCCATTGTCAACAATGCACTAAATGGATTTTTCATAAAGATCTACCTTGTTTCTATGAAGATACAACCAATCCATGCCCAACAACATATTGTATGATCCAAACAGTAATACATTCAAATGTGTTGTGATAGGCATACAATTCAAATCAAATGCACATGGCTTCTCTTACCTAATTATGAACTCTCTTCTTTGTAACTGTAGCCAAATGCACTAAACAATATTAGGCATGTAATTACTTACTCAAACAACACTTATCCACCAAGTCATGACTAACATAGCTATAATTAGATCTAAGTTCAATAAAAATAGAAATAACATAATCACAAAGCTTAATTCCCATCTCTTTTACTAGATGCCTTATTGTCATCATGTTTTTTTATCCAATGTTGCATAAATATGAGGAATTCTCTTACCAACATCCCCAATAGTTTGTGCCTACTGCACTATATATATGAGGTCTACCACCCTGATTCAATTGAAAATTTCTCTTAAGGTGCTCCTTTCCTCATGTACAACACTCCAACCAACAAGTACCCTCACCTCTAAGCTGCTACTATGAGCCATGTCCTTGTCTAGCTGCGTTGAACCTATTTTGTGATGCCACATTTTCTCTCATCTACATTCTGAGGCCTTGTTATTTTCTACTACCATTTATCTTTAGATTTATCTTTTCCTTTCCATCCTTGTTGAGATTCATTCTTACGCTTTGACTGTTCATAGAAATGCCTCAATTTCCCAATAACTTCCTCAAGTAACCGAGGCTTATCATACTCAATTCGATCTCTAAATTCTAATGGTAATCCATTAAAAAATCGATGAACTTTAGCCTTCTCATCCTTAAGATATGGAACGTACCTCAATAGCTCCAAAAATTTAGTCATGTATTCCTCATCTCTCATTCATCCCATCTTTAGCTCATAAAACGATTTGGCCTTATTGTCGTACTACCTCTCTGACAAGTACTTCTTCCTAAAAAGCCTCTTGAACTTGTGCCAATTCAAGTAATCTATCCTGATGTCTCTAACCCGATTCACATACCCACCAAATGTCTTCTTTACCTCTCAAGCTGAAGATAACTACTCTAGCCTTCATATTATCTATGTAATTATGAAACTCAAATAAATTCTTCATCCCAATTATCCAAGCCTCTACATCTACCATATTCTTCACATCTCCATCAAAAGTAGGTGTCTTTTCTTTCTTAAACTCCTTTGGAAAGTATCACCTATCACTCCTCCTATAAAGATGATAACGATGAAGATCATGATGCCTATCAGAACCAAAACTAGAATAATACATGTATCCATCACCTCTCCTATCCGGAGTATCCAATAATCTTCCATCTATAATTGTGTCATCTCTATCCGACTTGTAACCACCATGAGACCTAATTCCATATGCCCCATTATTTCTTTCCTCCTATCCATGGCTTATCTGAAGTGGTCCTTGTTGATAAAATTATGAGAAACTTAGTATCTTATTAACTTCTACTCGTTTCTCGTGTGCCTATGTGATAATGTCATTGTCTACCTTACAACTCCTTATTTCTTCCTTCAAACTTCTCAATGTGTCTACCAAATCAGAAGAGTGCCCAACACCATGCTGCTCATTTGATTCATAAGGAGAGTCTTTGTAGTCTACCATCTTTCTATCCATTTTGATCTTTTTCTGGCAAGGAATACTATGTTAGCTAAACCAAATGAAAAAAAATAACACACCTATTATATCAGCTAGGACCACCCTCCAAAATTTTTCCTTAGCCTCATTTTGGAACCTCCCTTGCCACCTTCACAATAGCTTGCCTCGCTTCATCAAGTTAACAAGCTTCAGTGTCTTTATTGCACAAAGGAAGCTTTTCGGTCACAAGATGATCGATTCCCCTCACAGGTTGTTCACCTAGACTTGGTCCAGCTACAAGCTTAGCAGCTTTGCCTTGAAAATTTCACATTTCTGGAGGGAAACTAGCCTTCCCTCTAGGAATTGCACAAACCTCTTCGACAATCTGTTGAGCTCCAGGATTACACAATCTTGCCAGCCAAACCTCACAACACAATTTGCACAAATTTTACTAGTAGGAGGTTGTTCAGCCCAAGATTTGTACAAATCTGGGCAACAGTTAGCTTCTTTTCCCAAAAATTACACGAACCTCCTTTGTAGCTAGCCCAACCCCCAGCTAGAAATGTGCATTTTTCTCAAGCAGTTGAGCAGTGTCTTGCATGTGAAACTGAGTTGACCAGTTCCCCTCCAAAATTGAGCAAGACGGACTTCCATGAAGCGGCTATTGATCCCAAGGTAGCATGTAAAGGAATCCCTTGTTTCAGGTATCTATGTTTAGCAATTGGAGGTTACATGCAAGGAGAAATTCCTAACCTCCCACCAAGTGTTGCTTCCCCTAGATTTGTGGCATGCATGTCACAACGTCAATGTTATCAAAACTCATCAATCAAATGTTGCAGAGTTCATTCCTCACATCAACCTTGCAGCTCTAACATCCCAGATCACATCTAGGAGTAGTTGGCACATCCAACTCAGTTGTTTTGGGGTAAGCCCGCTTCCCATGCCTTGTGCTACATTTCTGTCCCTTTTTGTGTTATCACTTGTGGGAGTATTGTTTTCTTGATTTATTTGAATGCTTGTTGTCATTTACATACATACTATCTTGTCCTAGCTCTGCTTCAATTTTCATTGATATCTCACTGTTGTCGCATGCATGAAAATGTTTTGCATGGACGTTCACCCAACCAACAAACTGCCTCACCCACATGCTTGTTGATCTATTTGCTAAATCTTTCATTCATGTTTTACATGCACTATCAATCACTTATGCTATCACTTAGTGTTGCCATGCATTTACTATCTTATTTGCTTTCAGTTACCCGTCATTGAGTCAAGCCAACCTTGCCCTGGACTTTTCCTTCACCAAGGCTGCATTGTGCAATCTGTAGAAGGAAGGCTCACATTCGCCTCTAGATTTTCACATTCCTCCCCAGCAATGGCCTCCAGGACTGTTTTGTGCATTTTTGGATGACAGTGACTGCTTGGACCAAGAAATTGTACAAACCTATCCCTGGGCCAGCAGTCAGTAGCTAGACTGCACTATGCATTATGCAATTCCAGTGGTCATCTAGTCTCTCAGCAGTCTAGAATCTACCTTGAGTAGTCTTGGCAGTCGGTCTCCCGACCTCCCAGTCGAAATTGTGCAAGATTTATGATCATTTACCCAGGTATGTTGGAAGTTAGTTCTCATGTTCATTTTGGTTTTTGACTGATAGGTTGCTTGCTATGAGTGTTTCCATGTCAATAGGTATCGTAGGTATTCATTTGCCTCTCAGTAGTATAGGTACAATGGTTTCTAGGAGAGAAGAGAAGAAGACATCGTTTAGAGCATGCTTGGGGATGCAATCGATCAGGTGTCTATGAGCTTGCCTACTCACAAAGAGATCAAGTTGTTCGTAGACAAGGACATCAAGCAACATCATCACATCAAGAAGCATCATGAACAATAGCTGAAGGCAACATACCAAATGCAGTGAATGCAACAAATGCAACAAATTCAAGAGGAAGGTTGTTGACAACACAAAGGTGGAACAAAGTTGCAAGATCAAGTAGATCCAATGATAATGAAGGAAAATTTGGAGACTCAGGTTATAAGGGGATATCATGACATCAAGATCGCGCGAAGGCAGAATATGGAATAAAAGAGGAGTTGCATGTACTGAAGTAGCAACTCAGGAAGAATATGGAGCTGTATAGATAGATGGATGAGTTACAATAGGAACAGGAACAACAATGGGCATAACATGCACTCATGGATGAAATTGCGCTTGTACAAGCTAAGGATCCATCCCAGCTACCGACATAGAGAAAACATGGTGAGAATTTTTGTTTATTGCATGCAAGGGATTCAAAAACATGCATGTCATTGATTGCATGCATGCAATCTAGCCCATTCAACACACTCACCAAGGCAAAGACAAGAAGCAGGTCCAACTGGGGTTGGACATGTACTTCGGGACGTTGATGCGTAGGACCACCAACACACACATGAAGATTAGCATGGACACTATGCATCAATGTGTTACTAGTTCAACTACACCCAAGAAGACCATGTGCATGTTAGCAAACGAGTTGGATGAAGGAGCTGAATCAATGCACTGGTTGCAATGGAGGCAGAGCTCACTTCTGCAAGATGTCACCATGAGGTGCATGCACTGTTGGCATTATGACAGAGGTTTGGCACTATGAAACAAGTGTTGTCCTTGATGGAAACTCACTGAGATGGAAGCTCTTAGTTTAGGCTCTCAGAATGAAAGAAATAGATATATACGCAGGTTCCTCTTAACCAAGTCACGTGTACATGCGGGTTAGGCGATCAAAAGGTGCGTATACATATGAATGCACTTTCATGCAAAGAAAAGTACATACATGTTGGAAAAATTATTTTTGGTCCATGCTATTTAGTCTGTTATACTTGAACCTATGGTTTTGGACCTTGGTATTACATCCAAAGTGTTGAACCCAGGTATTGGGTCCCTCGTATTGGTTCTAAATGGTTTTGGACCATGATATTGAGTAAGGCCTAAGACTATAAAAGGGGAAGGAGATCATTTGGCAAAGGCATGAACTGGAGTATTGAATATCTTATGAAGAGCAAGATCTAGAATTGGGTTATGGTGCATTGCTAGATCTGAACCAAGGAGGAACCTAAATGATAAAAGATGGATAAGTTATATTGATGGGTTAAGATCTTAAGGCTTGAATAGTAGTATCATTGTGTGATTTTTGATTTGTTATAATTGGCGCATGATTAGATCTATAAATCTGATAAAATGGGTATAACTGATGTCTGATTAAGTAAAAAGGGTAAATTATCTTTTATATATCTGTATGCAGGTTCGGCACATCAGAGGCGCGTATACACGCGGGTTTAGCAAGGGAAGACAACATATACGCTGGTTGTCTTTAATACAGCTATGTATGTGTTGAGCCTCAAACCTGCACCTTCCTATACACCCTCTCAACCTTCTTTTTCCACTTACTTCATCCACCCAGTTGTTAAATCATTGCATTATAGTCTAAAAAGAACTTTTTATATGGTTTTCTGACTATGCTTATGACTGTTGTTTGGTTTAGTATTTTTGTTCATGCAGCTACGGAAACTTGTCAATTTTCGCAGCCAGCATAGGTTTCCGCAGCCAGCACAGGATTCCGCAGCTATTTTGTTAAAATTTGTGCTACAGGTGTCCTATGAAGAAACGAGCTACATGGGAAAGCTCCAAGTGACGGATACATGGAACGTGTCCCTTCAAATCAGACAAATCATCCATAGAAGGTCATGGTCAATGAAGGTCAAAGACAAAGCCAACCAAGGAGTTCAGCGGTGGCACGTCTCTGTTTTGAGCACATGAACGTTACGTGGCACAGTCCTTAGCTCACGAAGACACCAGCACACTTGGAGATCATTCCCGTAACCTGAATCCAACAGCTACCACTCCGGAGATTTAATAGACATGATGACAGTTACACTAGACCTTGGCTGAAGGGATCTACGTGTCTTTGGCAACGCAGTCAATAGCGTAGGAGTTAGTTGATTAACTTTTAGCATTTTGGCATTATAAATAGCGCGTCGATGAATGCTGTAAGGGAGCTTTTGGGATATGTGAATTCTGAACTGTTAGTTATCACCCCACTATTTTATATGTTGTTGTTTTAAATATATGAGAAGACTTTTTTGAGCTTATTCGTGTGACTACTTGTTGACTGGCTGAAGTGGCAGAGGGCCCCTACGCGCTGAAGCCTTGTAAAGTTTTCATTTAGTTTTATTATGTTTTTGTTTTTATAATCATTAGCTTGTACATAACACACTGTTTGATGTTTCTTAATTCACTGTTGTTTATATTTTCACCTCTGTTTTCTTATAGCTGTCAACTGATCAGTGCTTTTCTGCAGGTTTTCTTAGGTAGCCCGGGAAAATTTTCATCTTTCTGATAACTATTGGCATATGAGATCATCTTGTCTTCCTGCTAACTTTCATTTTCTGAAGTTTAATTTTAGCATTTCCCTTTACAAGTTGTGATTTGCTTATTTATTTTTCTGTTATTTAGATATCATACTGCTTACCAGTTTATGGTTTCTTTCTATAGTCAAGTGACTCTATTAGCAAGAAATCAGAATATTACTAACTGTAGTGTGATTTAGTTATCATATTGCTTAAACTTATTCATGGTTGCTTCCCACAAGGTAGATTGAGCTGAAGGGTAAAGGACCAGAAGAGTTCAAGTAGTGTGACTAGTTTCTTTTATGCAAGTTAATCTCTTTCCATTTAGATATCATATTGCTTGACTTGTTCATGATTGCTTCCCGCAAGGTAGATTGAGCTGAAGGGTAAAGGATCTGAAGAGTTTAAGTAGTGTGAATTAGTTGCTTTGCTTTTAATTTGAGTTGCTTTTAGTTTTTACTTTCTTTTCATTCAACAGCAAGGATACTGGGCCATTGTCATTAGTTCACTGTTTGATGCATTTACTTCCTCTTAAAAATTGATTTCAGTTTAGTTGTTTTAAAGCTTTCTTTTTAAGGACTTTCAAGTTTGAGAAAATCAATGTAGAAACCATCACCATTTATACTCCATACTTCACTTTCATCCTTGCCATCACACATTAGGGAAAGATAAATCCAAAAACAAACTAAAGTAAGAAAAAGGTTAACTAAGCACATATGGTGCACCACACTTCATCAGTTTACGATACCCAGATTGATAATTTATGTAGAGCAATTTAAGACGTTAAATTGACTAGACATAGACCATGATGGATGAGTGAAAGAGTACCAAGATGGCAAGGGTTCATTTTGGTTGGGATGGTAATTAGAGTAGGATGCACCTTGCATGCCCTGCTAGTATGGTTGAGGTCCTTGAGGCCTCCTTTGATTGATGAAATAGAGTTGCTCAGCCCCATTTTCTACCCCTTGGTATACAACTTTCAGCCGAGGAAAAGAAGGACACTTATTTGTGGCATGGTTTTCCTCACAGACTGAGCAGGCCTCTATAACATTTAATGGACATTCATTTCTAGGGTGCCTTCTAGTGAATTTAGGGCAAAATATAGCTAAGGCCATCTATGCTTCCTCTTGTATTCTCTTGATCTGCATGGTATCCATGTGCAGAGAAAAGGTATGCAAAATTTCACTTTTAAAGTCCTCCAACATGTTTCCAATTTCATTCTTGATGGATGTTGTGGAGGGAGAGGAACTGACCAAAGATTGACTAGCCCTACCCTTCTTCCTAGTAGCCCTTGAATGATTTTTGAACATTTTTTTTATTTCTTCATAAGGTAGCTGATAGATGTCTCTTGTAGACAACATGTTGAGGGTTTTTAGCATGTCCTCCCTAAAGGACTAACTTGAGTGATTCAGGATCAAGGGTGCATCTGGCCCTCTTATAACTGAGCTGGAATCTTTCCTCATAGTCCTCCAGGGATTCATTAGTTCCAAAAGTCATTCTAAAGATTTCCCTTTGGTGTCTTTGTACCTACAATAGTCCTTGTACTTGTTGTTAAAGGCTCGCTGAATTTGAGCCCAGGTAGTGATGTTATCCCCAGGTAGACCCATGAACCAGTGCAAGGCTACATCCTTAAGGGTAGACGGGAACAACTTCAACTTCTGGTCATCATAGGTATAGTCATAAGTCCTATAGACAATAGAAAACTCAAAAAGAAAAGTATCAGGGTCCTCAGAGGTTAAGCCATGGAAGTGAGGAAGGTAAGAAGGGCTTATATTCTTCATTCTAGCATCTCCATTAGTTTCTCTGATAGGGAAAACCTCCTCATTCCTGTTTTCAGCCATGGTGTGGGTATGTGGAATGGGTTCTTCTTCTTCCCTAATAGGTTCTTGAAATATCTTAGATTGTTCACCTAAGGGGTCTTCTAACTCCCCTGTAGTCAAATAGGGAAGTTAACAGTCACCAAAGAAGAGCGAAGGTTGATTGTTTGATGGTGTGGGGGTGTTTGGAAAGAATTTTCCTATAGTGTCTCTACTTCGATGAGGCATGAAAGAAAAAAATTTGTTTTATATGATTTTTTAAAAACTGAATGGAAAACAAAAAGAAAAGCAGAAATAACATCTACCTAGACACCTCCCCAACAACGATGCCAGAAAGTGGTGAGCACTGGTATTGCACCAAGAGTGTTGCAACTCCCAGAGGCTCCTCAACTCTATTTATCAATCTGAGGTTTGTAAAAAATTCGAGGTGACAATTATATATACACAGTAGATGGAATTATAGTCATGCCACCCTCAACTAGGTCATTTGATCATTAGGGCTCCAAGACCATTCTTCTACTAAACTAGGGGAGATTAACTAATGAAATCATGATTTAAAAGCTAGTTCTAGTGTAGATAAAGGAAATACTGTTCAAATCTAACTCGTAAATGTTGTCAACTTGTAAATGCTACTAAATAAATCCATAGGAGAACACAAGAATTATGTTAACTGTAGAAAGGAAAGCTTGTTGGGCATGGAATGCCTCCACAGCAGGTTTTTGGGGCTCAAAGCCCAAGTTTTGGTTAGAAATGTTGTAAAACTCCGCGAATTGCGGGCGCGGAGAGTGAAGTGTACAATTGAGTCATAGGGTTGTCCGCCCTAAGTATTGTATTGTAAAATAGTGTAAAGTCATCCTACCCATGGTCTGTGGACCATGGGATTGTATAAATAGAGCAAGGCTCTAAGTGTAAAGTTAGTGAAGAAGTAATGGATAGATGAATAGCGAAGGAATGGTTTTGAGCTTAGAATAGAGTTCTAAGTGTCTTGGGTTGTAGTAGTAAGAAGAGGCTCTACATCTGAGTGCAGAGAGGCCTAGTAGAGTCCACAGCTGAGTGCACGGACCCTTGCAGCTGAGTGCATAGGGTGGTGTCGAGTTTTTCAGCAAGATTGAAGATTAGTAAAAGATAAGTTGATTCATATTCATGTGTATTTTCTGTGCATTATCTCCTTTATGGTCATATTTGTTTATGTATTACACACATTGTTATAGTTGATGAATATGTTGTAATCACCATAAATCTTACACACACAAGTTAAGTAATCAGTTAATTAACAAGGATCTTGGGTATTATATGGGTCAGACCCCGAGTAGGGCTACACAAAAGTTGCACTGCAGGTCACAAAGGGATCACAAGTGCGTGTAGTGATAGGTGAGACCGTGAACCTCCTGAAGACCATCAGACATCCCTAGGGTGAGAAACCCTGGTTCTAGCACTCTCCCATACTAATTTGGGTGAGACCTCAGTCCGCACTCCGTGAAATGTTGCCGAAAGGGCCAGTAGTACCGGGATTTGCTTAGCTAAATCACCTCTGAACCTGGGTCAGGCCCATACAAGCCAACAAACGGTTCCATTTTCAGGACCGAGATTTGCATAAAGGATGTTTGATGTCGTGCCACTGGAACCCTACAATGAAAGAAATTGAAGAGTGGTTGGACAAGAAGATTCATGAGTTTGTGGCATAGGAAAATAGAAATCCATGAGTATACAAGGAGTAGTGGCTGGATCATTACTTGCACACTGAAATCCATGAAATTTTCTTTGCATCTTTTCCATTTGAGCTGTATGAGTGGATTGCAAAGTTAGCAGATAGGTAGGGAAGGTGTAGGCTCGACAAACCAATAGTGTGGACTTCGAAGCTAGTGCGCAGAGTAGAAGCTTTAGAAGATAAGATAACGCAAGCTGTGGACCATTGGCTTGACTGAATAATAGGAGGATTTATCATTGAGTTCATGGTAGACATGACCGTCAGCTACAACGAGGCAGAGCGTCATTTTCTCAAGGGACTGCGAGGTAAGTACTTTAAATATTTGAACACTTGGATTAAGATGCTATTGTGTGAAAATCAGGTTATGTGAATAAATTAATTTTTGGGACTACGCGGAGCAGAAAGATCTACAGAAGCGGAAGCAATGAAGAATTAGAAAACAGTCCCTTAATTTCACCCTCGTGGGAGAGTGAGGATGAGCTCGCGAAGGTTTCTTCAAGAAGTGCAGTCAGTTTTATAAGGCAGAAAATTCCGCATTTACCACCTCCACCCACACCACCACCCACTTCACCCCCCTCACCTCCATTCCCACCCACTCCACCTCCGCCACCTCTACAGTTTAGTATGGCAAGTGCGATCAAATTGCCGGTGTTCAGAGGTGTAGGAAATGAAGACCCAGACCAATTTTGGTTCGTGGTAAGGGTAGTATGGGAAGCACAGGGTGTGATGGATGATAATATTAAAAAGGCTACGCTGGTGAGTGCGTTGTAGGATCATAGATTAACATGGTATATCAAGCAGTCTAATGACCACCCAAACGTAGGAATTGCAGAGATCTAGACTGCATTGAAAAGGGAGTTTAGCAGGCTAAAGTCAGAGACGCAATCAATCATCGAGTTTAAAGAGATCGATATACTCCCAGGTGAGACCTCCTGGGATCTGGACCAAAGGCTGAAAAGTACGATCTGTGAAGCCAAAATGACATTAATGGATGCACAGCGTTGCACATGGATTGTGGCCTCACTTACGCCGCACTTAAGGGCAACGCTGTCACAACAAAAATTGTCCACCCAGGCTGAAGCATTGGAGATGGAAATGTGGTTGCATGAGACCCCTATACAAGACCCTAGATTGGGAGTCCAATAGATCCACGCGTAGCTAAAAAATCTGTTTTTGGAAATGCAGAGTTTGAAACAAGATAGGGCACCTCGTCCAGAGGTGCGTGAGGAAGTATGGTGCATAAAATGCAAAGGCTAGGGCCATGACAAAGATCATTGTCCAGTGTTCACAAATTACTTGGCAGGAGGAGGGCCAATGCCATTAAGACCAGAGGCACAGGCGAGGCCGAGCGCGGTGTCTGCATTATGGTGCGTGATCTGCCAGATAGGAGGAAAACATACCACAGATAATTGTCATCTGCTGCAGAAGTATACGTAGATGTCCCAACAGTTATTTTGTAATTTCTGTAGGTTGGTAGGCCATGATGAATGCACCTACTGAAGCTATGAACTAATGATGGATTGGACTCCTACCTACAGGGTGCAGGCTGAAACACGATCCCATGACCCAAATACAAGGATGCCACGTGCTAGGTTTTAGAGCGATCAAGGTCGAGGTGGAATAGGACCAGGAAGGGGTCGCAAATAGATAATCTGTTACAATTGAGGAGGGCTAGGGCATTATGCCTGCGATTGTACGAACCCGACTAGGATATCATGTTGGTATTGTAATCAGTTTGATCATGAGGTGGAAGATTGTACTTCATTGATAGTGAATATGTGCGAAAAGGGGGTACTACAGCCCCCTTCAACCCAGAATTTATAGATTATGAGGTTTGAACCATGTGACGAAGACCCAAATGTAAACATGATACTCAGGAGCGGTGTGACAATGAGAGATGATAAAGGAAAGCAACCAGAAGAAAGTGTGTGGGTTTGTAAGGCTCCTACAAAGGAACCCGAGTTTGATTTAGAAAGTGTGAAGGAGAAATTCATGGAAGCTAAGAAGAGCTTCACAGAGGCCTCCACTTCAGGTAGTAAGGATCAACTAGAACCATGGATGGATCCTTCCATGCTCACTACCTTTCTGGAGACATGCATGAAATTGTTGCACGACAACAAGGTAGTCAAAGGGCTACAACAACTTATCACTAGGTATGTGGGGTCAGGAGAACTGTGCGTGGTATGAAAACTGGGAAAGCATGCATTGCACACAGGAAGGGAGATGAGGTTGACTGCACAAATAGGTGAGTACAAAATGGATCAGGTAATCCTAGACCTGGGTTCCGATGTGAATGTACTATCAAAGCAAACATGGGAACACATGGGCAGACCCACGTTACAATGGTCCCCTATTCAATTATGAATGGTGAATCAACAAAATATTTTGCCCATGGGAAGATTACAAGGGGTTACAGTCGATATTGAAGGTGCGAGTGCGTAGGCGGATTTTGAAGTAATAGAAATTTTCGATGACAACAATCCCTATTGCGTGCTACTAGGAATAGACTGAGCTACTGATATGAATGGAATCATCAATATGAAGTGCAAAATGACCTTTGAGAAGAAGTCACTATGCGTAGTAGTACCGTTGGATCTAGTCGAAGGAGAGAGATACACTAAACCGGTGCGCGACAACAATAGTGATGACGATCTTCACTATATCTACAAGATAACTGCACAGGGAAATGATTGGGTGAATCCGACTACAAATAGAAGGATTTCATGGGAGCATGAAAGCTCTTGCACTTCAGATTTAGACGAAGAGATAGAGAGATGGTAGAATCGGTTGCACGAAGTCACAACACTAAACTGGAACATGATGATAAGATCATTGCATTGCGTAAAAACAGAGGCAAGGGAGCCACCAACATATGATGGATTGTCAACGGTGGATGAATTTCTAAGAAAATTCAAGAGTGCAGTACCAAAGCAACAACGATTCGATGGCCTAAAGTGGGCACTGCATGCAACACCCGCACGATGGTGGGGTGCACATCAAGGAAATTTTGAAGACTAGTGCAGATGTAAGAGCATGATGCGCCTACGTTCTAAAAAACCCCAGCTTCAGATGAAAGCCAATTAGATGGGGTGGAACAACTTGCGCGCTCACCTTTCCTGATGGGTACAGACATATGTTGTATAGCCAGCACAAGCGCACAACCTAGAGAATTGGAACAAACCACAGTAGTAGTAAGGGAAATGTGCATTAGAAATTCTCCATGACAAGGCATTTGATAGGGTGCGTAGAGTACTGAATAAGGTTTACCAGACGAATCGAACTGATTGGGACTTGCGCTTGCCAATGGTTCTGATGAGCCTCATAAATGGGTAATTATATGGGCTCATTTTAACTCCTAACCTAGTCAAATCAACCATTCTCTTAGCTTATTGTATGATTTTCTAATTATATTTATGCTTATAGAGTGAGTTGAGTTAGTTATGATGCCATGTGGCCGAATATGTGTTTAATGCAGATTATTGATGAATTTTGTGGTCAAAGTCAAGGATCCAGTGGACAAATGGCAGAAATAATTCAAAGTTGACAAAGGAGAGGACTTATAGGATGGAGTCCCATTCATTTATTACTCCTCACTTCGAATTCCCCTTCATTCAGCTCAGAGTACAAGCAGCCAAGTCATGCATTAGCAGGCAGCCAAGCAAGTGGAGGATGACTAATGACTATCTCGAGTTTTGGGAGCCAGGCCTCCCTTATTTTAAGGAAGCTATTGGTAGCTTCATTGGTATAAGTAGAGAGGCCTAGGGCCTCACTAGGGTGATGAGCCCCAATTTTGGTACAATTTGGGCTCATTTTGGCCTACTTTGCTTGCTCAAACCATTCCTCTTTATTTGCTTATGCATGCATTTCTTAGTTTATTCATGTTGTTTGTAGGAGGAAGGCTAGACACTTCATCTACGTGACTAATGCATTGTGATTCCAGGTTTTGGCATTAAAAAAGGGGAACAAGAGACAACGCAAAAGGGATAAGGAGACAATAAGGTGGCACTGCTGATTTTGTGGAGAGATGTCCACAGCATTGGGACATTCCTCGTGATTCCCACCAAGAACTCCGAGATCCAATCAATCTCCCCTCCGAGCCTCCGAAGTAGCCAGCTGTCCTACAGGAACAACAGTCATAAACTGTTCTACCAGAACAACAGTTCTAACTGCCTCCCAAATCCGCAGTTAAACTTCAGTTGGATAGCCGAGCTCCTAGAATCAAGGCTACTTGGCGGATCATCATTTTTTGTATAAATCTGGAGGCCTTAGCCTTAGATAGGTTGTTGAATCTCTTGGGTTATCATATAATTTTGGAAGCAGTCCAGTTTTGTTTTCTTTTGCTGTAAGCCAGTTTGGCATGACGTTGAATTATGAATAAAGAAGACTGTTTGTGAGCTATTCCTGAGTTTTATTAGGAGACTATAGCTCTCAGGTTAGGGCCCAACCTGAGAGCCATAGATCCCCTCTGTTGTAGTATTGTTTCTATTTCATTTCCAGCACTTTAAGTTTCGTTTGCACATGCAATTTGAATGGCAGTCTGGT
>APFE030541514.1:1093-27559 GCA_000404065.3 Pinus taeda | reverse complement strand
TTAGTCTCCTTTGAGCTAGCTTTCGTCCATCATTGATAAAGCTTCTTCTGTGAGCCTATAGAAGTTGGCTTGAGCCCTAGCGGACTTGTGCCGGCTGACCAAGTGACAGCTGCGACAAGAGCTAGTACTTGTGCATATAGCACCATCGCTTCCAAGTTTGTACGAACAACCGGGTTAATAAAATGAGAGATAGGAAGCCTCAGGAGTTGTAGCATTATTGCTACAATACTGGAGCTCACCAGAGCGCTAAATAGCTTGGGTGTTAGTCAAAGAGAAAGGCGGGTTTATAAGCAGAAATGGTTTATAGGGTCGAGAATAAGCGGTAGGTGGCAATAGGAGGGAGTTACCCGATTCCATTAAGCAATTGACACGTCACACGTCGGAGGAGAGAGGAAACCGCTTTATTGGGCAGGTAATCCTCATACATGTAGCTCACCTAATATCATTGTCGAGCATTGGATCAAATGCAGTTTTGATCTACGGTGCAGGATCACTGAGTAGCTTTGTTGGTTGGGTGTAATATCAACCGTCAAATGGGATGACAAGATCTATGGTGGAGGATTGATCTGAAAAAGGCAAACATTAGAAAATGTGCAAAGGCTGTAAAAAGGTGGAAAAGGTAAGTTACGCATGATTATTGTGTATTTCTATTATATAAACATTATAATAGAAATAGCGCGGATATAAGGATTTCATGTGGTTAAATTCTATATAACCAATGTTATAGAGTGGGAAGGTTATATATATATATATATACAAGGGTTAAGTCATGAGGACTCCTAACATATCGCGTCCTAATGGTATATCGCGTTTGCTGTATCAGGAGTTATGTATCACAGTGTTTAAAGCCTTGTCACGTTAAAACTGCAATAGCTATATGTATGTGGACCTGACTACACCATCGCAATATGATTTAATATATTATTGCATCCCCCATATCGAAAGACTCTTGAAAAGCCTTGCCACATTGAAAGTGCTAATTGCGATAATACATGGACCCGAATAGGTTATAGCAAAGAGCAAAAGAGTATATAATATATAGATGCGATATATATGCGGACCCGCTGCACCATTTTAAACTTCCCTATTGTTATAGTGCATCTGCCTATCGGAACTCTCATAGTGCAAGTTATAAAGGGCTGTCACCCCTGAACCACCGGTTGCGCTTTTGTATGCAGACCTGTTGCAACATTATAATACAACCTATTGAAATATCGCATCCGTTGAATCACAATGTTCAAAAGAATTGACACTGCTAGACTGTTGATTGCGATATATATTACGGACCCGAATGCAGCATTTAACATGACTAAATGTAATATCGCATCCGCTATATTGCTAGTCTCTAAGGGATGTCAAACTGCTGATTGTGATTGTGATTGTGATTGTGACGTGGCTTGTGGGACTTCCCTATTGCTATAGTCTCTCCAATGAAATCCTCCATAAATAATGAAGTCTAATGTATGAATATTATTAAAGGAAAAAGGACCTCTCTAGTATTTTTTTAATAAGAAACATTTCTTTGTATTTAAGCCTCTCTTCCTCCTGAATGTGTCCTGTGAGTATTGGAACACTCAAATAGATAGAGGAATACATGGATCGAGAAGCCGAAGTGTCAAGCGAGCATAGATGGTCGAGCGAGTGTAGAGTAAGCTAAAGCGACCGGAGGAGGGAAGCCAGAAGGTCGAGCGAGCGTTGAGGAAGCCAAAGCTCAAGTGAGTGAAAGGGAAGCCAAAGGTCAGGCGTATCAAGATAAGAAAACAAAGGATTGTCTTTATGTAGTTGTTGTTGGCGAACTGGAAGAAAGGAAGAAGCGGTAGGTTCAGCAGGACAGGAGGAAGCCGAAGGTCCAACAAGACAAGAGAAATTAGAAGGTCCAGCAGGGCAGGAGGAAGCCGAAGGACAAGCAACTCAGTTGATTGGATTCACCTTTGAAAAGCTCAGGCCAGTGCTGGGTTAATCAAATCTTAGTGTAGTTAATTGTAGACACACTGAAGTTGTGTGGAGACATTATTGGAGATTATGATGGCTATTTGATATCATCATGAGATAAATTTTTGCATACTCTGTGTGGACAGTATGAAGAGTTGTAAAGACTCCTTCATATGAAGACTGGTTTTCATTAATGCTGTAGCATGGAGACTACAATGAAGCTGTAAATTGGCAGAGGGTTGGAGCCCTTGGGGTTGGTACCTTAGAAGTTGGAAGGATTGGTGTCCTTGGAGTTGGTGCTCCTATATCCAAAGTTGGTGCCTTGACAACAGAGGGTTGGAGCCCTTGCGGTTGGCGCCTCAGAACTGGAAGGATTGGTGTCCTGGGAGTTGGTGCTCCTAAGTCCAAGGTTGGTGCCTTGACAAAACAAAGTTGGTGCTCTGGAGGCTAGAGCCTCACAAAAGTCCAAGTTGGTGATTAGCAACATATTGGAACCACATATACATTGTATCTATTTTATTGCAAAGATTATATTAATAAAAGCAATTATTCTTGTTGTTCATCTTGTGTTTTGAATATAAATGTTTTAACTAGTAAAATAACAATTGAAAAGAAATATTGATTCACCCCCCCTCAGTGTTTCCAACAATTGGTATTGGAGCCATTACCTTCATTCAAAGCCTAACAACTTGAAGGTTGATCTTTAGAACACAAATGGCGAAGTCAAGGAAGAAAGTCTCCAATCCTCCTAAGGATGTGTCTCCCTCTACCACTAAAATAGAAGGCAATCAATTTGAGGAGGCTCCATGGTTCAATGGGAACTTTAATATATGGGAAGAAAGAATGAGGAATTTCTTAAAGACTCAAGGCATTGAAATCTAGAAATCAGTAATTGTTGATAGCATGATGGATGGAGAATCCAAGGAGTACAATGAAAAAGCAATGAAGGTAATCTTGAATGGGCTACCTGATTTTATAAAGAACAATTTAGGGAAATGTTTGTCAGCAAAGGGTATATGGGACAAACTTCATGACCTTCATTCAAAAGGAGCATTGACCATGACCATCAGTCAAGAAGATGATGGAAATCAAGAAGAAAATCCAGAGCCCATCATAGAAGCTGAAAATGAGAATAATGACATCAAAGCTAAAGAAGACCTAGAAGATGAAGAGAATGAAAAAGATTTTGTAGAAGATCTCCTCGCTCATCTTATAGCTACCATGGAAGAGATTATCAATTTAAAACAATAAAACAAGGAACTTAAGAAGAAAGCACTAGCTGGTGACCAAGACCAAACAAGGAAGAAAGTTGACCTTGTCCAGCTTCAAATACAGGAAAGGGATGAAGAGATTGTCAAGCTTAAGAAGGAATTTCATCAAAGCAAAAGAAAGAATCATGAAGAAGTCATATCCATGAAAAATCAATTGGATAAAGCAAAGAAACGGGAAGATACCTTGTCAAGTCAACTTGAACAATGGCACAATAGCTTGAACAAACTTGAAGAAGAGATTGGTCAGTACAAGGTAGAGGTATCCTCTCTCAAATCACAACTACAAGAAGCAACAAAGTTAGCACAAGGAGCTGAGAAGACAATGGAAGCATTGGAAATCATCGAAGAATAGGTTGATGAAGCAGAAAAGGAGAGAAACACCATGATATGTCAACTAAAAGCAAAGGATGAAGAAGTTTTCAAATTAAAATTTAACATCAAACTTCTCAAGGCCGAAACATGTAAAGCTACGATCAAGGAAGAAATGGAGAGCAGTCTAGCAAAGGAAAATGAAGAAATCTTCAAAATGAAGTTAGATATCATCTCCCCTAAAATAGAAGCAAATGAAGATCAAGGAAGAAACTAAGAAACAACTTGCTAAGAAGAATAATCAGTGTGAAAGATTGGAAGAAGAGATTGTCTTCCTCAAGAAAAAGGTTGAAAGGATGAACAAAACCTTGAAGAGCTCTCAAGTCTTGGATGACATGCTCAGCCATTAAAGATGTCCATTTGATAAATCAGGTCTCGGGTATGCAGGTGAATCCTCAAACAATAATGATAATGCTTCAAACAAAAGGGATGTGAAGAATCTAAAAAGAAATGGTGATGCTCCTAGTTCCAGCAAAGGCAAGGAGAAAAATCAAGGCAATAATGGAAGAAATCCTGCTCCAAGAAGAAATGTAGATAATTTCAAGGATGATAGAAGCAATGGTTATCATCAAAGGATCTCAAGACAGAAAGACTTCAAAAGTACATCAAGGAAATCTCCATATCCCAAGTACTAAAGTTTATTTCTTGGTTATTGTTATTCTTGTACAAACTTTGGTCACATGGCAAAAGATTTTAAAGCATATCATAAAGATAGATGTTATGGTCCCCAACCATATCATAAAGAGAGATATTATGGTCCCCAACAATCTCCAAGGAACAATTTTGTAGGAAGAAATCATGAATTCTTATTCATGAACAATGTAGAATACTTCAAGTGTCATAACATTGATCATATGGCACATGATTGTAACTTAACTTGGGCTCTTACACAAGCTAGAACCATGCAAAAGAAGAAAGTTATACAAGTATGGAGAAGGAGGAAAATACAATCCAAAAGTCACTTGAACTCTCCAACCAACAACACATGTTGTTGATTTGATCTTCGACAATCTGAGCATTTGATAAGAAGATTTTGCCAAAAGAGATGATGCATACAATCAGGGGGAGCCTGTGATTCTTGATCATTATTGCAGAAGCTATTAGTGAAAGGGTCCTTATGAAATCCTTGTTGAGCTATATTAACAATCATTCATTGATAAAGATCATTTCTCAGGAGCACTCCATTGAAGAACTTGATCTCTTAACTATTCTTTGGACTGGTGTTGAAGATGTTTTCCACTTGATCACTAAGTAGAAATTGGAACAACAGAGAATGTCATCTAATACTAGAGAAATAGGGCAAATAACCATGTTGCTGTTATTACATAAGTTTATGTCTCGACTCAGGGATTGAATGTGAGAATAGGTAAATTATGGACACAAATAAACACAACCTTCAAATAAACTGATACATATGGGAATGAAGCCTGAAGCAAGAGCAGTTGGCAGCATCTAACAAAATTGAAGCATTGTTGAAGCCATGATAAAGTAGTTCCGAGACATAAAGAGGGGATAATGTGCTAGTTGCAACGATCCTTCTATCTTGAGTAAAAAAAAAAAGAGCACTATTACAGGGGGAGTAACATACCCATGAAGATATACTATTCATAAAGAATAGAAGCAGTTTGATAGGGGGAGTCCCTGAGCACTCCTTTGCCATTGATGTCAAAGGGGGAGAGAAGAAGAATATTGCCAACAATAACAAAGGGGGAGATTGTTGACCTAGATTGTCATTGATGTCAATATGGCAATATTCTAGGAAACTAAATGATGATATGAAGCCAAGGAGAAGCAGAGTAGATCCATGAAGAAATTGGAGCAAGAAGCCAAGGAGCAACGCCATCAGGAAAGCTAAGCCATGAGTAAGAGTTTGTTAATGGAGGAGTTAACAAAGGAGGCATATCAAAGCTATTGCTTATGCTTAAGAGTATTGCAGAGTATCAGAGGAGTTAACACATCAAAGGAGTATTGCAGAATATCAGAGCAAGAGAGGCATATTGGAAAAGATATCAGAAGCCATCAAGTTATGAAGGTACCAGAGAAGTTCATTGAAAGACATTGCAAAGCCAAAGGAAGACCTATTGGAGCAAGAGGAGCCATATCGGGAGTATCTCATGTATTATATGCCCAAGAAGTCCCTGCAAAGAGGAATAAGTCATTAAAAGAGAAGGAACAAAGTGGAACACGCATCAGGAGGAGAAGCCAGTGGAAGAGCAGTTAACAGAGGAACCATATCATGAGATATAGGAGGAATATTAGAGAAGAGCTATTGGACCGGTGTATTAGAAGCCATAGAGTGACAAGCCAAGAGTAGATAAGAGCGGAGTAGAATATATATATATATTTATATATAATATATATTGGAGAAATCACATCAGCGGGTTCTATTAAGTACCACAAGAAAAACACTAAAGAAATGAATCAAAGTGAGGAGACAAATGAAGATTGAACGCACAGGAACCGTTGGATCTTGGAGATTGTTTGTAATGAGCGGCCAAGATTAAGTCGTGCAGCATAAAGTCAAAGAAATGAATGACAAAGATTAATTTAAGTATTAGCAGATTAGGAAATCGGAGGAGCCATCACGACCGTCGATGGTAGAAGATATATGGTCGTTAGACACTAAATAGATCGGGCGTTAGTCAAAGAGAAAGGCGGGTTTATAGGTGGAAATGGTTTATCGGGTTGAGAATACGTGGTAAGTGGTAATAGGAGGGAGTCACCCGATTCCATTAAGCAGTTGACACGTCGCACGTCGGAGGAGAGAGGAAACCGCTTTGTCGGGAGGGTAATCCTCGTACATGTAGCTCACCCGATATTGTTGTCGAGCGTTGGATCAAATGTGGTTTTGATCTATGGTGCAGGATCACTGAGAAGCTTTGTTGGTCGGGTATAATATCAACCGTCGGATGGGATGGTAAGATCTACGGTGGAGGATTGATCCGAAAAAGGCAAACATCAGAAAATGTGCAAAGGCTGTAAAAAGGTGGAAAAGGTAAGTTACGCATGATTATTGTGTATTTCTATTATATAATGGAAATAACGCGGATATAAGGATTTCATGTGGTTAAATTCTATATAACCAATGTTATAGAGTGGGAAGGTTATATATATATGCGGCTAAGGGTTAAGTCACGAGGACTCCTAACACATCGCGCCCTAATGGTATATTGCGTCCGCCGTATCGGGAGTTATGTATCGTAGTGTCTAAAGCCTTGTCATGTTAAAACTGCAATAGCGATATGTATGCAGACCCGACTACACCATTGCAATATGATTTAATATATTATCGCATCCTCCATATCGCAAGACTCTTGAAAAGCCTTGCCACATTGAAAGTGTCGATTGCGATAATACACGGACCCGAATAGGTTATAGCAAAGAGCAGAAGAGTATATAATATATAGATGCGATATATATGCAGATCCGCTACACCATTATAAACTACACTATTGTTAAATCGCATCCGCCTATCAGAACTCTTATATCACAAGTTATAAAGGGCTATCACCCTCGAACCACCGATTTCGATATGTATGTGGACCCGCTACAACATTATAATACGACCTATTGAAATATCACATCTGTTGAATCACAATGTTCAAAAGAATTGACACCGTCGAACTGTCGATTGCGATATACATTACAGACTCGAATGCACCATTTAACATGAATAAATGTAATATCGCATTCGTTGTATCGCTAGTATCTAAGGGATGTCAAACCACGGATTGAGATTGCAATTGTGACATGGCTTGTGGGACCTCCCTGTTGGTACAGTCTCTCCAATGAAATCCTCCGTAAATAATGAAGTCTAATGTATGAATATTATTAAAGGAAAAAGGACCTCTCTGATATTTTTTTAATAAGCAACGTTTCTTTGTATTTCGGCCTCTCTTCCTCCTGAACGTGTCCTGTGAGTATTGGAACACTCGAATAGATAGAGGAAGCCATGGATCGGGAAGCTGAAGTGTCAAGCGAGCATAGATGGTCAAGCGAGCGCAGAGGAAGCTAAAGCGACCGGAGGAGGGAAGCCAGAAGGTTGAGCGAGTGTTGAGGAAGACGAATCTCAAGCAAGCAAAAGGGAAGACAAAGATCAGGTGTATCAAGATAAGAAAACAGAGAATTATCATTATGCAGTTGTTGTTGGTGAACTGGAAGAAAGGAAGAAGCGGTAGGTCCAGCAGGATAGGAGGAAGTCGAAGGTCCAACAGGACAGGAGGAAGCCGAAGGTCTAGCAGGATATGAGGAAGCCGAAGGACGAGCAACTCAGTTGATTGGATTCACCATTGAAAAGCTCAGACCATTGCTAGGTTAATCAGAGGTTAGTGCAGTTAATTGTAGACACACTGAAGTTGTGTGGAGGCATTATTGGAGATTATGGTGGCTATTTGATATCATCATGAGATAAATTTTTGTAGACTCTGTGTGGATAGTGTGAAGAGTTGTAAAGAATCCTTCGTACGAAGGCTGGTTGTCATTGATGCTGTAGGATGGAGACTACAGTGAAGCTGTAAACTGGCAGAGGGTTGGAGCCTTTGGGGTTGGTGCCTCAGAAGTTGGAAGAATTGGTGTCCTTGGAGTTGGTGCTCCTATATCCAAGGTTGGTGCCTTGACAATAGAGGGTTGGAGCCCTTGAGGTTGGTGCCTTAGAACTGGAAGGATTGGTGTGCTAGGAGTTGGTGCTCCTAAGTCCAAGTTTGGTGCCTTGACAAAACATAGTTGGTGCTCTGGAGGTTGGAGCCTCACAAAATTCCAAGTTGGTGCTTGGCAACAGATTGGAACCACATATACATTGTATCTATTTTATTGCAAAGATTATATTAATAAAAGCAGTTATTCTTGTTGTTCATCTTGCGTTCTAAATATAAATGTTTTAACTGGTAAAATAACAATTGAAAAGAAATACTGATTCATCCCCCCTTAGTATTTCCAACAATTCCAAGATGCAGAGGATGATTTTAAAAAGGTCTCAATCAACTCCCAAACCATTAAAGAAAATTTGTAATGAAAAAAATGTGTAAAGCAACTCACTCTAGAGATTTAAAAAGCGCACATATGTTAGGGTCTGACCAACCACTTTTCAATCCATTTTCCCATGTTAATAATTTGTCATTCAAACAAGGCATAAGGTAATCTTGGCATTCACATGACCATTTTGTTTCCATAAAACCAATGACCACCACTGCCTTTCTCCATTAAAATCTATCTCCATTTTTTTAGGAATATCTCAGCGTTGTTGAGTATTGCCTCAAGAGAATATTTTTTGACCATACAAGGATATCATCACTTTCTGGATCCAAATGAATAAGAGAGGAGACAAAAATATCCATCTACTAATTCCATTCCACTACTTCCTCCCCCTGAAGGCCCAAATCCATAGATGAGCACCATGCTCTTAATCGTACTTCCTAATTAAGACTTGATTTAGCATCTCCTAGATAGAAGATTGCTCTATTGTGTAATGAAGAGATCAAACTATTTGAGAGGAGGTGGGAGCCCCCTATGGCAATATAGGGATCACTACAACAAATCCATGTGATTAGATTCCTCTTTAGCTCCCTTTCTTGCTTCCACTGCCTATTATAGTGTATTTCTCTCCACCTTTTTGAAAAAATCGGCACTATTTATCATGATGATGCTAATTTTAGCATCTTTTTTCTATTGATCACAGACAGTTGGCATGACTTTAGCGCCAACTAACATGCCCAATTTAACCTCTTCTTTATCTCTTGATGTAGCTCATGTATAGCTTCTTGTGTAATGTCCTATTTTTCTCATAGTTATGGCATTACTTTTAGCATCCATTTTAGCTTCCTTTTTAACTTCCTTTGTAATGTTCCATTTTGCTCCTTGTTATGGTGTTGGACATGAATTTTTATATTACACATGATGAGGAAAAAATTTGTAATTAAGTTGGGGGGAGGAGTGTACCATGTGTGTCATATGATATATTATGATTATAGCCAAATTCAACAATTACCATCTTGTTGGCGCACAATACACCTATCCTAAATCAATAATTACCCAATGTCATTATTACTCCTGCTGTCATTTTCGAAAATCAATGTGACTACTAAAAAATCATTCTTGGTATTTTTCATTTATGATGAAAATATTGAATTCATTAAAAGGGTAACCTTAATTATTCCATACCCATTGCCAAATTTCATTCGACTGATTTTCTCTACACAAGTGTTTTTATGCACCAAGTGTCGCCCTGTAACAATCTCTAAGAAATTCTGAGCAGTAAAAGTCACTGAAACAACCATGGGAGGAATGAAATTATATCGTGAACTAGACTCCATTGATGCACTGCTACACCATCCACAAGCCCTAGAAAAATTTAGGAATGCAGGGTGGTTAGTCTACTTTGAGAAGCTGTAGGGTTTTAGTTAACAAATTGCTATGGAATTCACACAGGCTCTGCAACAACAACATTCAAAGGTTAGAGGATTCAAAAATTTTGTTATAGAGGACATAATTCCCATAGTGACATGCTTACCTAAGATAGGGGCTCATTGGTTTTCTAGGAAAATAGATATTCCAATAGATAGGGCAAGATTTTTATAGTGAGGAGAGAAATTAAGGAGCAAGGGTAGAGGTATGATAGAACATCCCTTCCTCACCCTTGGGATGATGTAGCTTTCTTCATTAAAAAATTCATTACTTGTGAGGGAAATTTTGGGATAGTATTCAATTATCATTTTCAGTTGTTGTAATATCTTCGTATGGACAACTGATAAAATTTCCTTATTGCTTGCTAAAATATTTACAACATATGGTATAGGACGCATATGGAAAAACATCCAAAGACCTAATTAACTAACCATGCGCTCATCAATTTAATCATAATTCATTCACTACAACTACAGGGAAGCACATGGACTGGTTTATTAGCAAAGTCACATGCACCAACCACTGAAACATAGGAAAGTGAAAGTGAAGAACAAGAGGTAAGTGTTGATATAACTCCTAAATATAGAGTAGTTACACCTGCTAGAAAAATTAGAGTAGCTACACTTCCTAGATAAAGAAGAAAAGTTATACCTCCTAGACTCCATCGCAGAAATTGTAAGGGATGGACTTCTATAAGAATGTTTGTTGGTTCATCTGTTGAAGAAAAAAGAGCATGCACTAAATAACCTATGGATATATCTAGTGGGAAATCTGAGGATAGTCATTATGGATTTCCTATTGAGGAAGAAGGGCTTGAGGCAGAGACTGCTGAAACATGGGCACATGGAACAACGTTAATTGAAGTAGGGGTTCCTAAAATAGAATTCCCCAGGGAATCTAAGGAAGTATTTAAAAAATCTACTCCTACACAAACTACAGTGAAAATGAGGAAGTTGGAGAAGCCAAAAAGTGCAGAACAAGAGGTGAGCAGTGAAACAACACTAGAAGATAGAGAAGTTACACCTCCTAGACAAAGTAGAGCAACTACACTTCCTAAATAAAGAAGAGTAGTTACACCTCCTAGACCCTGTCACATAAACCCTAAGAGATGGAGTTCCATAAGAACGTCTGCTGGTACATTTGTTGAAGGAAAAAGAGCATTCACTAAAGATCTTGTGGATATATCCAATGGAAAATCTGAGGATAATTATTATGGATGCCCTATTGAGGAATAAGGATCTGAGGAAAATACTGTTGAAACAAGGGCACCTGGAACAATATCAGCTGAGGTAGGTTTCCTGAAATAGAAATGCCCAGGGAATCTAATGAAGTATCTCAAAAATATACTCTTGTATAAACTGTAGTAAAAAAATATGAAATTGAAGAAGCCAATGGGTGGAAAGAATCCCAAGAAGAGAGTGTCGGTAATTGTTACACCATCATCTATCCCAATATATGATGAATGTATTGATACAAAAAAACCAAAGGAGTCTGAGGGACAACAAAATGAAGAGAAAGAAGAAGAATTTGTAAAAGAACATACCTCGACACCTGAAGTTCATGTTCTTCCACTTGAATTAAAGGAACCAAAGGAACATAAAAAAGAGAAGGAGTTCAAAAAGGAACTAGAAGACGTCTCTTACCAGGTAAGTCTAACTCTGACCTCATTATTCAAAAAATTAATAGATTGGAGGAGGAGAATGAAAATTTAAGGAAACAACTTACCTTGGTTGAAGGGAAGCTTTAGTCTAGAAAATAATATGGATTAGAAACCTTGGAAGAAGTGGTAGAAGTAATGTCAAGTAGATTATGTGGTGGATGTAAGGAAGTGTTGGAGGAAGAAGATTGACAAAGGCCAACCACTATTTTGGTTGGAGTTCAAGTTCGAGAGCAAGATGAAGAATTCCAAATCGTTGTACCATAAGAACTTGTTTAAGATGCTGGTGTTACACAAGAACCAATAGTTGAAGTAAAGCATGATGGAGATGTTGGTATCTGAAATCATGTATCTATGGACATGCAAATACTTAAGTTGGGGGGAGATGTTGGGATGTAAAATTGACATCTTTTTGCACTCATTTTCCTACATTTTCTTTACCCTTTTTTATTTTCGAGACCATACTCTGCCACGATAACAACCATTATCAACCTAGGTATGTCTCTTTTTATATGTCATATTTATGATCCATTTATACTTTAAATTTGGCATGATAACTATTGTTTTAGGCTACTTTTCTCGTAAAACTAACAACTTGATTGTTATAGGGTTTGTGGCCTATTGAGATGTTGTTGCAGGATTACACTTTCTAGTTTTTCCTCACCAAGGAAAAGACATGGACTTGCTCAACAATGTTGTTACACATGAAGATCTATTTTGGATGCACTAACCTCCTTCAATTAGTTATGAAGATCAATTTGGAAAGCATATCGTCAAAATATAATTCGACTATCAAAGGAGAAGTTTATGGACAACGTAGCTGAAAATGTTAGGATTTTCTATTGATAATTATTGTAATTTGGAAAAGTTGTTACAACTTTGTCATAACCTTGGAAATTGTTAATGTATTATCAAATTAGAACACATGAGAATCAGAATATTCTCATGATGATCTTATACTTTCAATCTGAAATTATAAAGGGGTGTACTCTCTGTCTGCACGAAATAGACATATAGAAACAGATATATAATCATAGAGGGGGAGAGCACCAATGTTGTAATTCTATATGTTTCATTAATCAATCTCAAGCATTCGTGGTTCCATACCTTTCTGTTGACTAGCTTGTGTGTTGTGTGGTGTACCAGCCCTTGCTAGGAAGGAAGGGTCCTCCTTCTTAGCAGGGGCCACTAGTTAAGAAGGTAATGTAGTTGTTTAATTTGTTTCCTCTCAGTTATAATTAACGTGTGATTGTTGTTACAATTATTATCAGTCTTAGTCACACTTTAATGATTGCAAAATTCTAATCTCTATATTGTGTAACAACATAGGTCTTGGACCGATCCGTTTGTTAGTGTGAAAATTATTTAATTCCTATTATAGTTTGATGGAGCGTTCATTTCATTTGAATGCTTGTTTCAACATTTTTTGAGAGAATGGTTTCTAGGAGTGTTGTTCTTTTCTGAGTAAGAGTGACAATGTGACAGAGTGGTTTTATTCTACATTGTTTGTTTCTTGAGAGTGTGAATAAGGTTTGAGATGTAACAACCAGAGTGTTGAGTTGTTGAGAGTGTGATAACAACCATTGAGTTTGAGATTCATTATCACTAGTCAGCATTTTCCCTTGCATATATCTTGTGTAATAGTCTTGCAATAACAACACCTACCCGAATTTATAATTAATGTGAAGAGTCAAAACTATTTCTCTGAATTAAAAAGACAATTGTTTTTCCCAACAAAAAGTTGAAACAAAAACTATACATAACTTTGACATAATTCATGTTGAAGCAAAACTTGGAATGTTGTATGAAATATCAAGCATAACTATTTAAGGATCAAAGTAAACATATAATAATTCAAAAGTGTGTAAAATTTGCCAATAAATGAAGCATTGGCATGCATTTTAGTGAAGCAAGAAAATTTTAGCCTACTTCACAAAAATGCATGCCCAACCTTTATTACAAGGCCAAATTGAATGATTTAGATTGGAGAATATTTTTTTACTCATAATTAACAGTAATTTTTCACATTGAAATTTATGCTGTGCAATAATATGCCAAATTTGATTGATTTTTATAAGGTTGAAGTGAAGGTTTGTGTGCCTCAAATAAATGAAAAGCAAGACCTATACTAATTGTGTGATAATGATCATTCCAACCTAAAATATAAAACCATTTTATGCAACATATCACAGTCAATTTCATAAAGGAAATGTTATACATTGAAATCCAAGTCTACTGGAATAGCAATTGATCATATCTGCCAATGTTCACAATCAGAACAAATGTGCACTCACAGGAAAAACTAATTATGCTCTTGATAGTGAAATTTGAAATGGGTCATGATTGGGAAATTCCTAATCTTGGAATATAACCTTGCATCATGTCTAACAAATATCCTACATAACTATGTTTCCCACTTATACACAACTTTCACATAAGGCAAGTCAAAGCAAAACTTAGAATGTTGTATGAAATCTAAAGTATAAATATTTATGCTCAAAGTAAATATATATCAATTTAAAAGCATGTAAAATCATTAAATAAAAAATCTACTATTGGAATCAATCAAATTGGCCAATAAATGAAGCCTAAGTGTGCATTTTAGTCAAACAAGACAAATTTAGCCCGCTTCACAAAAATGCATGCCTAAGCTTCATTTCAAGGAAAAATTGAATGATTCAACTTGGAGAGTATTTTTTTACTCATAAGTAACATTAATACAATTAAATGTTTTTAATTTTTCACATACATATTTTTGTTGTTCAAGAATTCTCCAAATTGCATGCATTTCATAGGGTAAACGACAGGGTTTGTGTGCCTCAAGTAAATGCACACTAGGAATGTGTGGGAACAAGGTGATGGACTAAGAAAAAACAAACTGGAACTTTAATAGTTGAAACTTGTATTTTCTTGGTTAAAGCACTATAAGTAAGGTGGGATGACCTTATTTTAGTAGTAATTAGGTCTAAATGTTTCCAAGGGACAGATAAAGATATATAAGCACCTAGGGTTTGTAGGTTCTACTTTAGGGGTTTTGTATATTGTACTTACTTTTTTAGGTTTTTGAGTTTAAGATTAGGTCAAGTAACCTAGTTAGGTTTTGAAGATAAATAGGTAAGGAGAATGGAGACAAATAGGACTACTTCTTATTTGTTGTTTTGTAATGAAGTCTAAGTAGATCTAGGGTTTCAATGCCACTCATTGATAGGAAAAGTCTTGAAAAGGAATTCCCAAAACATGTGAAAATGGTGAATAGAATTCTAAGGTTTAAAATAATAAAGTATCTCTGGGATTCACTATCAACTAGGGCCTTTCTAATAGAATTCAATATTTAATATCCACCTAGGTGCTAACATGCCATGATAATACCTGAAGAAAATACATAGCATTTCAATGTTAAAAAATATATATTAAAAGATGAAAAATTAAAAACACATAGTACCTTCAAACCAACAAATTTCATCATCATGAGCATCAATTCCACAATAGTCATACTCTTCCTCAATAGTAGTAGAATTCCAAACAAGATAAAAAAAGGTAAAAAATAGTGAACTCCTTCCTCATGTCGCCAATGTGTTACAATTTTCAAATTATAAGTCTCTTCCTATTTATACATGACCTAGGATACCTTTGAAATGTGTGGGGAACATGCCTCCCCACATAGCATGAAGTACATCCTCGTTAAATTTGGGTGGACAATACTCATCCTCTTTAAATTTTTGTTGTGCATGATACTCCAAATTGGATTGTTTTTATAGGGTAAAAGGCATGGATTGCACACCTCAAATAAATGCACACTAGGACTTGTAACTAAATGGCAATGCCACAATTATCATTCCATCCTAAAGATACCACATTTTCTACAACATATCATACTCATTATCCTAAAATAAATCTTACTCACTAAAATCCAAGTCTGCCAATGTAGCAATTCATCATATCTGCCAATGTTCAAGTCGGAACAAATATGCATTCTCGGGAAAAATCGATTACACTCTTGGTAAAGTAGTGTTAAGAAATTTACTGCATAACATAAATAATTATTGATAGGAATAAATATAAAAATAACCAGCAACAACCATAAACACATAAGTACACATATTTATCCGGGAAAACCCCAAATCCGGGGAAAAACCCAACCATAATGAAATTTCATTATCCTTGGCCAAAAACCTAGCCAATCTGACCAAGTGAGCCTTCATCGCTCACCTCCAAGTCTTGCATTACAATGAAGTCCTTCCAGCATTTTATAAGCTCCATTACATATAATACCACGGGCATAATACTATGGGTGCACAATACCATGTGCCCCAAAACCATCACTGTTTAACTTGGTCAACTTTGACTCTATCCCGAGTCAAGTTTTACCTAACAATTCCCCCTTAAACTTGACTTGGGGTCCTTGACTAACTCCAGCCAAACCTGCTAAGTGAGACAATCCCGCTCACTCTAGCTCTTACCCCCCTCAGAGTTTTTACCCGGGGGTATTGTTAACCCGACATCCCCCTTATCACCTAGGTCTAACCCAGACTTTATCGGTGATCACCGAGGGGTAAATATGCCTTGCCAGGTCTTACAGTAGTATGCCCATTTACATGCAATAATTTTGACTTCATTAATTTTTATTTTTATTTTGTTTATTGATGCTGCGATTCTAATCCATCCTCTCTCAATTTGATTTGCTCAGAAAACTTCTATCAAACCGCTCCAACTGTGAGCATGACGAGAACCTCATAGATTCCGACACTGGTGGCCTCACGTAGCAAAAAACGAACAATTTTCGAAGCCGCATGAACAATTTTTTTTTTTATTTATATATATAATATATATTTATTTAATTATTTATTTTATTTATTTATTTATATTATTATTATTATTTAATATTACTACTATATTATATTATTTTTTTTTTTTTTTTTTTTTTTTTTTTTTTTTTTTTTTTTTTCTGCTGACTTTCTTTAAATAGCCGCATGAATCCCAAACAATTCGTCAACATGTTCCAAACCGATAAATATCGCAAATGCACTGCGATCCCTAGTGGTGACAACACTATCTTCCGCACATTCTTCTCGAGGTTATTCCGAGTACGATTGTTCCACCATTATTTTTAGACCCAGATCTGTAAAAAACTGCATTGATCTCATCAGGCCATATAAACCCCTGGCATCAAAGAATCCCTTTGAAGCCAATATCTGGCTTCGATACCAGTTGTTAAGAAATTTACTGCATAACATAAATAATTATTGAGAGGAATAAATATAAAAATAACCAGCAACAACCATAAACACACAAACACACACATGTTTATCCGGGAAAACCCCAAATCCAGGGAAAAACCCAACCATAATGAAATTTCATTATCCTTGGCCAAAACCCTAGCCAATCCGACCAAGTGAGCCTTCACCGCTCACCTCCAAGTCTTGCATTACAATGAAGTCCTTCCAGCATTTTATAAGCTCCATTACATATAAGACCACGAGCAGAATACTATGGGTACACAATACCATGTGCCCCAAAACCATCACTGTTTAACCTGGTCAACTTTGACTCTATCCCGAATCAAGTTTACCTAACAAGTAGTAACAATATTAGTTTACTTAGGGCTAGAAGTCTCTGTTATATATAATTTCATTTTAAAACATTTTCAACATTTTCACATTGCTTTCACCCCATATCATCATAAGCAATTATGTAGAGAGAAAATTAGCAATAATATTACAACGGAACAATCATAGGTTTTCCACGATATATTTATCATAGGGATTAGCATATCTCGGTCATAATATTTTATCATATCACAGATAAGAAGGCCCAAAGAGGTCATTGTCATTCCCAAGAAATAAGACCCATTAGAGCATTGTTACACCACAAGACTGAGGCCCATTAGGGTGTTGTTACACCACAAGATTGAGGCCCATTAGGGTTTTTTCATAATATATTCTCATATCACAGATAAGAAGGTCCAAAGAGGTTGTTGTCATACCTAATAACTGAGGCCCATTAGAGCGTTGTTACACCACAAGTTTGAGGCCATTTAGGGTGTTGTTACATCACAAGGCTGAGCTACAATTTCACAGACCCATAGGATTGAATGCTAATTATATCATTACCAATTAATTACAGGTCCTGATGTGCATTTATTTGAGGCACACAAACCTTGCCTTTTACCCTATGAAATCCATGCAATTTAGAATATTCTTGAACAACAGAAATATATATGTGAAAAATAAAAAATATTTAATTGTGTTAAAGTTACTTATGAGTAAAAAAAATACTCTCCAAGTTTAATCATTCAAATTGGCCTTAAAATGAAGGTTGGGTGTGCATTTTTGTGAAGCAGGCCAAAATTGTCTTGTTTCACTAAAATTCATGCCCAAGATTCATTTCATGGTTCATCTGACTGATTCAAATTGTATACTATTCAATTAGTGATTACTAGTCCTGGTGTGCATTTATTTGAGGCACACAATCCCTACCTTTCAGCCTATAAAATCAATCCAATTTGGAGTATTCATGCACAACAAAGATTTAATTAGGACGATTTATTGTCCACCCAAATTTAATGAGGGTATACTTCATGCTATGAGAGAAGGCATGTTTCCCACACATTTCAAAGGTCTCTTAGATCATGTATAAATAGGAAGAGACTTCTAATTTGTAAATCGTAAACACTGGTGATGTTGTCATATTTTTTATACATATTTTTTATTTTGCAACATAGAGTAGAGGCAACACACCCTTGTTTACCATATTTAGGCAATGGAAAATGTTGTAAATTCTCATTGTAAAATTGGTTGGAATATGGTTGTAACATGATAGGATAAATGGCATCCTCCTAGGGTAATACATGGGTGGAATTTTTCTCACCATATCAATGGAATGTTTCCCACCATACCTTGGATTAAATAACCAGGATCCTTGAAATATTTACCATAATTTCATCTCTTCATTCTTGTTCATTTGGAATTCCATCTGGGTACTAATGTAGACCATGACCATATGCAGGCCTTTCAATCATCTGGCTAGGTGTCTCATCTCGTTCCTTAACTCATGCATCTTGTCACATTAACACCCTCTAAGAGGAGGATAGCTATCCATGGCATGATTGTATCTAGGAATTCCCAAAATCAAATTATTTTCAAAATTAAGACTACCACCATGTAGGAAAAGGAAAACAACAAGAGGATTAGAGGGACCAAACATTTTTGAGTATTTCACATGACCAATCAACTCAAAAATCACTTTAAAATACAAATAGAAACAAAAAACTAAAATTACAAATCTATCCATATTTTCAACTGGGAAAATAGGTTCATTACCATCCATTAGTGACCTTTAATTTTGCCTCCCTCCCCACATAGATGTTTAATTTTATGGACCAGATTTGACAACCATATAATTTATTTCACTTTTCAACATTTACTCAAGCATATTCATCATTAACCATTAACTAATAGAGTACTAACAATGTTAATTTTCTTAGGGCTAGAAGGCTCTATTCCAGATAATTGCATTTTAAAACATTTTCAACATTTTCACATTGCGTAAACCCCATACCATCATAAGAAATTATGTAGAGAGAACATTAGCAATAACAATGTAGCAAAACAATCATAGGTCTATCATGATATCTTTGTCATAGGGCTTAGCATATTTCCTTCATATCTCTGTCATAATATTTTCCCATATCACATATAAGAAGGCCTAAAGAGGCCACTATCATATCCAAGAATTGAGGCCCATTAGGGCACTGCTACACCACAAGATTGAGGCCCATTAGGGTGTTGTTACACCGCAACACAAAAATGTGGCTTGTCCTTGAGCCACTCGGTCCTTCTTCTATACCCATGGATTAAGAACCTCTATCCTTACTGAGGTTGTCTTCTTGCTCCTAGTACAATAGGTGGAGGGGTAAACAATGAACCAAGTTGCCTTGAAGCTATTTGAACAGACTAGGAGGGGTTAGCCACATCCCCCCACCCTACAATGGTGCTCTTAGAAAGAGAAACATGACCATTGTTGTTGCTTTAGGTCTATGTCCCATGGTTATCCCTAACTATTGCTCTCTTCTCCTTGTTGTACCTTCTCCTTCCTTTGGCAGGTAGTGGCAAGGATTTGGTTTTCTTTCCTTCTTCAATATACTCTGAGGGTTACTAGGGTGGGGTGGCTCAAACTTTTTCAACTAACGATCTCATGTCCTCAAAGTGATTCCAACTCCTACCCACTATAATAGGGATTTTTCTTGATTTAAAATAATAGTTAGGGGTATGGTTCCCTTGTCCTACCATTAATTAAGGGGGAAAACTCCCCTCCTACTGTTATAACACCCAGAGCAAGAATTGTCCCAACACTGTTCTTCCATATGGAGTCACAAATCTTACCTTCAAGGTGTGTTGGAATAGAATTACTAGTGAGACTATAACATGACGTAAGAACCATCTCTGTGAGCAAAGTGGGCCCTCCTTGGTCCTCACCGCCCGTTTCAACTTAACCACCTCCCATGGATGAAATCTTTTTTCTATATCTGCCACTGCTGGCTCTTCTGACGCAATCTCTTCTTCCATAACCACGTCACCTTACCATTTTCAGTCCCTGAGGCCCCTTATCTCATCATTTCCTCCATATCTTTTAACTCTCCTTCATCTCCCTCATACTCATGTTTTGTGCCACTCTTGCGGCTCCTCCCGATTCTAACTTAAACTACCCTCGTCTCCTCTAATCCTCTACTACTCAAATACTTCCTTTCACCAATTATTCCATTCCTTAATCGCCCCTTGGGTGGTATTTTATATCGTTTCACACTACCAGCTCATTCATCATGGTTTCTTGTGATTTTGACTTTGCCATTATGGTGTTAGATCCGAGTCACTCTGAGTATACACATTTTTTTTTTACAATATTCCTTTGGATCAACTTGATACGATGGTTCACACATGCTACCTATCTTGCCCCAACTAGTATCAACTTATTTTATCTTTTTTACCTCGGTATTGGCCTCATTAGTGTTCACCGCCTCAAAATTCATGGTTTAAATTGACAACACACATGCTCTCTTTTGCAACAAATTTTTTATTTAGAAATCCTCCAAACCACTTTCTTTCGCTTAAACAAAGACTACGATGTAGGGAATGAATATTATGGTGTAGCTCCCATCACGTGGTCTTGACCTTCACATGTTTTTCCGAGTGTTCACATGTTAAAGTATGTCATCACTAGTGCACCTAGTCCAAAAGATTATGACTCCCACCCTTAATTCTATTGAATACTTTTCATTTAAATACTTAATTATCTTCTTGGCCTTGAGTGCTTCTCTTTGTACTTGTTTCTTGCATAGATTAGTGCTCATTTCTAATCCTCTTTTCACAATCTTCTAATGTGCAATTATGTGAATGTATTCCCACATAGAATGAACTTCTTGAATAATGCCATCTCAAACAAATTTTCTAGCCTCAATTAAAGAAATATTACCTTTCAACTTGGTTTTCAACTCTTTTATTTCAACTCGAGCTGCCTTATACTTACTTGTAAGCTTATTGTTATTTTCATTTGCTATGTTTTGTTGCCTCTCCTTTGATTTACATTTAACTACTCCCTTACCATGGCCAAATCATCTTGGGTTTTCTTTAGTCAACTTCTAAAATTCTGAGCTCTACCATGACCTTTGTCAACGTCTCCGAGGGGTCATTTGATTCAGTTGGAACTACAATGGTGCAAACATGATTTTTAATTGAATTTTGTAAGCTTTGCACTTGTTCCTGCAAAATAACAATCTCTTTATTTCTATCAACTAATTCTCCTATTAATAACTCTTCTTTTTCAACTTGAGCCAACTCAGCTATTTGAGCGTGCTCAGTCCCAAGCATGTTTAACTTCTTCCTTAATTATTTCACCTCAGATTATGTGTTTTGCAATAGGATCTTGATGGCTTCCCTATCATTTGGATCTAATCCTAGTATAATGATTAATTTTTAGTTGATTGGAAACTTTCTCTAAAATATTTTTTGCCTTGCACACTAGCAAAGAAATTTTTCTCAAGTCACTATAGATCATTTCCCATGCTTGTCTGTGCAAACTTATCTTGTCAGGTAGTGGAATATAAACCAAATTAATAGATAAATCCAATGTTCTAAAATCTAGTCCCGAAGGAATATATTGAGTAGAAAGATGCGTAAGAGAAATATTTAACTGATTTCTCTCTAAGTCCATAACAAAGAGTAGATTTGTTTGATAGCTTGAGGTTTCCTGATCTGTTAGATGTGTTGCCATACTGATTCTCATTTTATAACTCCTTTATTTAATTTGGTGATAATTCCTCTGCAAAGTTTCAAATGAAGGAGTGCCTTCTATTGTGAAAGATGCCAAATCAGTGGAGATAGAAGAGGAAGTAGTGTGCCCTGGATTTCCCAATTGCATTTGAAAACCAGGCGCATTTGAAGGTCCTTTTTTTAATTTTATTTGTATGCCTTCTTCGTCCTCTATTTGAATTTTAGTCCTTTTATGTGACTAAGGATCCTCCATATCAACATGTTCAGGGGAAATCCTCTTCAAACTATTCTCTTTTACCATAGGTGTTTCAACATCCATTCTTTGTTGCACCTTGCCACATGGCCAAGTTTCTTAATTTTCCACTTTCTCAATTACTGGTATGCTTTAATGAATATAAGGTGCATAGCTAATTCCCACCCTTTTATTAGAAATTATATGGTGAGGGTCATATTGCCACTTTTCTCCTTTCTCAAAACCAAACTCCTTCATCATCTCTTCCACCTATGTAAGGGTTTGTATATTGTTTACAATCAATGGCCCTACAATCCTCCCTAACTTGAAATGTACCCTTTTCGTGTAGGAACAAAATGTACTTGGTCAAAATTCAAACTTTGCCTTATAAATTCAAGAGAAAATATCCTCACAGGAAAAAATATTGGCCTTGAAATGAAGGTTGGGTGTGCATTTTTATGAAGTGGACCAAAATTGCCTTGCTTCACAAAAATGCATGCCCAAGCTTCATTTAGTGACCAATATGATTGATTCAAAATGTAGTTTTTTTTTTCATTTAATGATTTTACACACTTTTACATTGTTATATATTTTGATTCGAATTGGATCCTTAAACATTTCCATGACTGTTTAAAATTATGTCAGGCTTCAAAATCTTATGAATAACGAGCTTATTAGAAATGACCTCTCGACAATGGAAATTTGTGGCCACCACGGAACAACGAGGACCCTCGGTCAAAGTGCGTTGACCATTGGCCCATGGAGATTGCGCATGAACGCAAATTGGCAATTAGAAGCCCAGATCCAAAAACAAAGACAGTTTCTGATACGCGATTAGCGCAAATGTAGGGCAAAACTCTCAGTGAATGAAAGCTCTGAGCGCTTGGTCACAGGGAAAAGCATAGAACTGCATGGAAATCACTGACTATCAGAAGTCGGGTCCCACGCCCAAAACCGGTAGGATATCACGTGCACTTCGAGCAGTAAGCGTGTTTGGCCAAGTTCAACGTGATGCCACGCACCGGGTGACACGCGTCCAGCGGATGAGGGAGAAAACTACTTACATTGTGTGAGTAATGGTCGAGCAACTTACCCGCACGATATAGACGGAGATCGTACGATCTGGAGGCTCCAGATCAATGACGGAGAATCAACCCGATGGAAGACCGGATTTAATGGGGAAATATATTAAGGTACATCAGATTTGGGGTTCAACATGACCGATGAGTTGGCAGAGGAATCAGTTTCACAGACAATCTTGGAGCAACGGAAATAATGACTGTTCAAAGAGAACTGACACTCAGTTCGTGAGGAAACAGGTGGCCACCTCTCTGTGAGGCGTTACACATCATTAATGATGCAGAGCAGGGGAATTCCAGTAGACAGAGGCAGGCGATCTAGAGAGACAAGAAGCAGAAATGAATAGTTAGGGAGCAGATTGGCTTTAAGCCACGAACAGGCAAAGAGCAGGGAGGAAAAAAGTAGAGAAAGAAGTGAATTGCAAAGAACAGAGAAGCCGAGCTGACCTGCAGAGCAAACACAACATCGAGCAGACAGAACAGAGAGAGTCTGAGAGTCTGTGAACTCTAGAGAAGGATTGAAAGGCTCAAGCAGCTCCTCTGTGTATTCCTATCGGGTATTAAGTACCAAATTGGACTCATACCACTGAGACTAGTTGAGGTCGAGATTCAGTAAGGGGAGTCTGTGTACTCTAGAGACTTGGGGGATCCAAGTACAATACTACTGATCATTCTCTGTTAAGTGAGACTCAAATTGAGATCCTTATTGTAAATTCTCTACTTTAAGACACAGCAGAAAGGCCACCACTGAAGGCTGGACTAGGAGACGTAGCCTAGGAGGATTGGGTGAACTCCTTATTAGATTTGTTGTGTTTTGTATTTGCTTACTTTGTTTCTCTTACTGTTTCAAGTTCTTGTGTATTTGCACAATATTATCGATCCGTTGCTTAAAATAATATAGGCACACCCCAGCACATAAGTCTGTAATACCTTCATTAATTAACTGAGATCATTCACGAGTGATTTTCAGATCAAGTGGTATCAGAGCTTCTAGGTTGTTTAAGGTTAGAAAAGCTTGTGCTGGATTTGGTTGTTGAATGCTAACTAGATCAAAGCTTAAATTAGGAGGAGAGTTGGTTGAAACTAATCTGGAAATTGGAAGAGTCTATTCCAAGAAGAAAATGTCGAAAGAAAATCCCTTGCAAGCAGATCCCCAGTTCATGGATAGTTTTATGACCTTGAAGTCAATGGTGGAAGAAATGTATATGGACTTTAGGAAACATAAAGACGAAGACTCATCAGGATCCAACCAAGACAAAGGATTAGAAGAGTCTCTCTTCCATGACCACTCTAAAGGAAAAGGGAAAGAAGAAAAATTTCTCACACCTCCTAATAGCCCTAAAAGTAAAAAGAAGACATCTTTGATTAAATTAGATGTTAAATTTTATTTACCAATATATGATGGAGAGTTGAGTGCATAGAAGCTAGATAATTAGATCAGACAAATTGATGTTTATTGCAGAGTGCAGAGTGTCGACTCAGACAAGAGTAAGATTCAGCTGTCCAGCCTATGCCTCGAAGGCACTTCCTTGCTATGGTGGGAAGGCAGGGCACAAGCTGACATGAAGAAACATGGTAAGATTCTTTCTGTTTGGAGTGAATTTGTTTCTCCAATCAAAAATTAGTTCTATCCACTTGCTTACATGTAGCAAGCTATGATGAGTTGGCAAAATCTTCGCCAATTGAAAGGAAAAAGTGTACAAGGTTACACCCAAGGATTTCGGAAAAGAGCTTTGATTCTAGGAATTTCATTAGACTCACCTGAGACTCTGTTGAAGTACATAGGTGGTCTACACAACTACATGAGGCACACCATCCTCATGTTTAATCCCACTAGTATAGATGAGGTATCTATTCAAGCTACGCATCTAGAAGCTAGGGGAAAGAATGGGAACCTAGAAGTTGGGGAATCATCTAAGCCCATTACAAGGAAGAATAAGGAGAAAAGAAAACAGAGGTGGAAAGAGAGGAAGGCCAACACTGCATAGAAAAGCAAGTCTTCATGTACTCACTGTAAGAAGGATGGGCATGATGATGAGTACTATTGGATTCTGCATCCAGAGCTGAGACCTAAGAAGTTTGAGGGCAAGAAGAAGAAGACTGATGCAGCTATTCAGAAAGATTTGGGGTCAGACTCAGGAGATGAAACAACCGTTGTAGCCATAGGCATAAAAGGTAAATTTTCTGAAGCATCTACTAGTAATTCTGGACAATCTATTAATGATGAAGAAAATGAGAGAAAAAGACATGAACTTTTCCATTTTCGAGTTATCTCCAAACATCAAAAGATTGGTACTTTGTTTGATAATGGCTCACAAGAAAATTTAATTTCTGAAGCAATTGTAAAGAAGTTGGGATCACTGACTACACCTCATAAGAAACCATACCCATTAGGTTGGTTAAGTGATAAAGCACAACTACAAGTGACTAGACAATGTAAACTTAAGTTTTCTTTTGGGTCAACATTTGTAGATGACATTGAGTTAGATATAGTTCCTCTGGATATATGTGGAATTGTTTTAGGAAGTCCTTACTTGTATGATAGAAAAGCTATTTTCTATAGAGCTGAGAACAAGTATCTATTCGTTAAAGATGGAATCAAATACTTTGTAAGAGCTCATAAGCTCAAGAATAATTATACTCTCAAAAACTTAGGGCAGATGAAACTAATTGTAAATTCATGCAAACAATTTTTATTGATGGTTGTAAAGGAAAAGGAACCTGATAAAACCAATGTATTTGAGGGCTGTGATGCTAAACAACAAGATGATTTAGAAAAAGTTGTTTCAGAATATGATATCTTGTTTCAAGAACCTAAAGGTTTGCCACCCAAGCAGCAAGATGCTCCATTGCCTAACATTAGAATGTACAGGTTGTTCGCTTTAGAGAATGCAGAAATCAAGAAGCAGGTGCAGGAGTTTCTCGATAAGGGGTTCATCAGACTTAGCACATCACCATGTGGGTCTCCAATTGTTTTGGTAAGAAAGAAAGATGGCTCGTGGAGAATGTGCATTGATTACCGAGCACTGAATAAGATAACAATAAAAAATCGTTATCCCCTCGCTCGCATAGATGATCAACTAGATCAATTGAAAGAAGCTGTTTATTTTTCCAAGTTAGACTTGCATAGTGGATATCATTAGGTCAGAGTTACAGAACAAGATGCATGGAAGATTGCTTTCAAAACAAAGCAGGGATTGTATGAGTGGCTGGTTATGCCTTTTGGCTTAACTAATGCTCCTGCTACTTTCATGAGAATAAT
>APFE030541507.1:0-20039 GCA_000404065.3 Pinus taeda | reverse complement strand
GTCATTTGAATCATCCAAGAATTGTTCATTTATGTAATGTAAAGGAGGTTGCCCCCTCGAAGAGGCTGAATTCTAAGGCATTGATCTATCTTTTCTATCTCTTCTTGAGCTAGTTTCATAACATAATCCTAATAAATAAAGAAAACAAGTGAAGAAACACTCATCTTTCAAAATTGCCTAAAAGATTAAAAATATGGAAGCCCTAAACATTGTTGAAAACATAATGATAAAATCCTAAAGTCTGCCAAAGATAAAATAATGATTACAGTTCACAAAATATAATTTTATTGATGGAATACTGATTTTAGTTAAGGATGAAAATGACACCATCTTGTAGAGGACACTTTCCCCTTTCGAATGAGCTATTACTCGCTTTCTAACTCCTCTTATATTAAGAGAAATTGAATTTATAAATTAGAAAAATCAGTATTGGTAAAATGAATTATGTAAGCTCATGTTCCTTGGCCAAGTGATGTGTCATTTCATTAAAGGTAAAAAACTAGTATAAATATAAGCTGGAACTGGTCATTCCTCCCATCAACCTCAGTGAAGAACATCACAAGAAGACAGATAAGAGGGATACAAGAATGACATAAGCCGAGGAGATAAAAGCGAATATTTTTTTGGGAAAATACTATTATGCTCCTTTCAAACTAGGACTTGTTGTTAGAAGCCCAAATATAGAATTGCAATAATATATGTGAGGCTCATAACCTTGAGAGAAATCAGTTTTATAGGCCTTAATCTCAAGATCAAAATCCATGAGAAGCCTGGATTGGCAAGAGAAATAGAAGCTCTGATAAGCCACTGTGATACCCTCGGATAGTCCTAATCAAGCTTGGACTATGGAATTGTAGAAATGTGACATATCTGAGACAGTGGAAAGTATATAAGCTCAGATGTTAACCTCAATTCATGTGATCAGTTTCCTATTGAAGAGCTCAGATTTGTTGTGAAGACTAGAGACTCGTTGAAACTCACACTAATCAGTTTCCTTTACATAAGTTGTTCCAAAAACTTGAATATCTAATTGAGTTCTATATCAAAATATGTCATCATCAGTGGTCACCATCCAAATAAGAGCAGAAGTCTAAAATGTAACAAGACCTTGAGGAAACTAGATGCCCCTCAGTAAATTCATCTAAAACAAGAAAATTCTAAGCCAAATGCAAAGCTTCCTTAGTGAATTGGCAAAACTGTTCAATTCTTTAAATATAAGTAAAACTAATTATCTGATAATGGCCAGAGGTATCCTCCAAATGTATTCCCAACTCTGAAAGGCTCAAACTGTGGACCTGGATGTGATTGTTCATCCTTTTGATAGCCATATCAGAGTCCCCAAAAACCTGTAGTTGCAGTATATTTTTCTTTGTAGCTCATTGTAATAGGAAAAATAATGTTCTAAATTCAGCTTGATTTTAATACCAGTAACCATATATACCTTACTAGTGAATTTCTAATCCTTAGCAGTAAATAACATAATACCTAGACTATAGAAGTGTTCTGGACCCTGGCAGGCCCCATCAAATAAGATCCATGCATAAGCCTTGTTCAAAATCATATGACTAGGTTTTAGCTGTATAGTAGGCTTATAAGAAGAAAACAGTGAAATCACTTGTAATGAAACTTTGAAAGTGGGCACTTAGACATCCGTAAAAAACCTGGCATTCCTCACTGACCAGATTCCCCAAGTAATCAAGTATGGAAGTGTTATATTTTCGTTCAGCTCTCTTCTATTAAATTGCTCTTGAAAGCAATCTTCCAGGATCAATTTATCCCACAAATGCTAAAGTGAGGTCCAATGTTCAACTTCTTTCCACACCTGTATTGATTAAGGGCGTAGTAAAAATAAATGTAAGGAAGTTCCTTCATTACTTCTACCAAGGATGCGAAAGCTCAAAGTACCTTTCATGATAATATCTCTCAAGGAAAATCAAAGCCGATTTGTGGCCACTTCAATCATGGACATTTGTGCCACGTTCCTACATGTTTCCCATTGTTTACAGGGCAGATTTGAATAAGATAGGGCACTGCAGTAAAAGTATGTGGCTATGGGTTATGTTCAGAAGTTCGAGTGTTCTTTTGAGGAGATATATCAGGATATGGGGCACTCCTTTGAAGCCCAAACACAATATCTACAACAAGAAATTGGGCATGCTTGTGATGAGAGTTATAACCAAGAATAGGGATAACTTAACAGCAAAGGAAAGATGTTGATTTTGCCGTAATTTGATGCTACTTTTGGGCCTGTCCACATTCATTTATGACAGCATAGGAAAGCACAATACTTAAGATGGTTATTTCAATTATTTTTTGATCTACAGTCCTGCTGGTATAAATAGTTACAACCATTAACCTTAAACAAAAGCAAAAGCAATTAAAGAATAATAAATTTGATTTTTAAAATTACTTTTATTTGGATTTTTTATTTTTATAATTTGCATAGTAGCAAATCATAATCATTAAACACTTTTATATGAACTAATCATAATCTTATTTATAAAGAAAAATAAAAAATATATATTGACTAAGTAATATTATTTCCATGCATAGTATTTGTATTGAGGGAATTAGAATATAAAACTCTTTTAATAAGAAAGTTCGATTTACTATATGAGAAAGGCATGGAGAATTTGTTTTGGTGTATTTACATGGGTCTGGAATGTGCACGGCAATAATCTTGGATATTTGATGAGGAGTTCTACTGATCTATGGGTGTTGTAGTTCTACACATTGTAAGGGGTGCTTTTTTGAGGCCTCATGAGATTCTTGAATGTTAGTTTAATGGTCATATCATGTTTTTATTTTTTTCTAGAAAATTGTTGGGCATTGGGGTCTACCTAATAAATATAATTTGTCCATTCGCTACCCTATAAGCGAGAATGGGAATGCTTATACCTTGCCACTGCCACACAAACATCGGCTTGGCCACATGTACATATTTTACTCTTGTTTGGAATTGAACATATGACCTTTGTGGAGAGAATCACATGTTCTTAACTGTTAGGACCACTCAGGCTGTATGTATCATGTTTTTATTACATGACAGTATTAAATAATAAAATAACTTTAGGCATAATGTAATAAAGTAACATGTTATATGAATCTACAAGGTTAAGAGATGTTAATTAGCTACTAGTTTTGTCTTAACATTAAGCTGCATAGTGCATAGTATGAAGCTCACAAATTGTAATAGCAATCAGGGTCCAATTTATAGCCCCCTTGATATGGCCACGAAATTGGACTTTTCATACTAAATTATGCGAGATTAAAAATCTGGTGTGAAAGATGAAATTTCTCAAAACTGGAAATACCAGGCTCACCCCATAGGTAGTATATCTCAAAAAGCTAGTTTTTGGAATGAAAACCAAGAAAAGATACATTTGCAGAAACAGGTTGTGGATTCCGACTCTGTACCAATCCATAATATCTAACATCAAAACTTTGAAAGAATGGATGAGAACACAATAGGCATTGTTTAAAGAGAAAGCACAAAGATAGCAACACATCCTTGCTTATTGGGTTCAATTGATCTGGAAAATCTGAATTGCTTCCCCTGCTTACCGAGGTTTAAGGAATGTTACAAGCCAAGTTAAATGAGGAACATCTTCATTGGTACCAGGAATTTAGCCTTAGAGTGCATGGGTTGTCCCCTCCTTCAGCCCTATGGGATTTGCTATATACAGGTCCATCCTTCCTTCATGAGTCATGACACATTGGACTTGAAGGAAATAGCATTGAGTATGCATAGATGGGTTCCAACTCCACAATTTTCAATCATTTTTAGACACCAAAGGACTGACTTTGAGCATGTCAATAATTTTCACCAATTTTCACAAAAGACGATTTTTCACCAATTTTCACTGAAATTCATTTTGTATTAAAGTAGCATGCAAAAATCACATCTACAGTAATGAGACAGCTTGAGATATAAGAGTCCCAATTCTACCTTTATATACAATACACTATACTGTTATTCAAAAAGGATGTATCAAGCTTATAGTAGAAAAAAGTTAAATAACCATTTTTTGGAGTTTGTGAGAGTTCAGCGAACATTTACACTGAGATTTTGTATGCTTTGAGTTCAACAAAAAGATTTCAATATCTCAATACGATAACCGTACAAAATTTAATTTACAAAATGTTGTACATATCTAGAGACATGTTCAACCTGTTATGCACATAAGATGTTCTTGGATCAGGAGAGCCCTTTATAGGGTTATGCCCATATTTTATCTATGAATACATATCAGCTTGAATATTTGTCATCTTGCCATTGATTGCTGGAACTTTGATTGCTCTTTTCACCCACTATTTCCTGTAAAACAAACTGAGAAGAATGTTGTCAAATGCTTTTGGTTAATCCATTACAAAACAAATTAGCAATATAGGTTCACTTAAAATATAAATAGAAATTTTCATTCATAAAAAATTTCATTCATGAAAGTTATAACATTTTAATATTGCCACAACAACAAACACTCTCCCAAATGTGTGCCCCCCCATATGTCTTTAAACAACAAAAAAATTAACCATATAACCTAAAAGCCAATGCCCCTTCTTGTGGAGCTTATCACTGGCAATAATTGATGGATATGCATTGCTTGTAAAGCCCAGTCTATGAAATTCTCTTGTTGTCAGTCTTTTTGTTGTAGCTGAAGGTGTAAGGAGAAATTTACTGAACTAGGCAGTGGATCCATTATGGCTATAGGATTTACTAATTCTCTCATAAAAAACTCATTTGAAAATTCACTATTGCAGGTTACTGCAACATTGACTTTTGCTGCTGCTTGTGCATAAGCGGGTACTACTATTCTCATTGGAAATTATTTAAGAGAATGTGACCAGAACTCGTCCATACAAATTCATGGATACTTTGAGGGTATGTGGACTTATACGAATCTTACAAGAACAAGTCAAGAGTGAGAAAATTAGTGGGCATTAAAATTGCAGTTTTTGCAAAGTTGTGAGTTCCTGACTTTGAATTCAACTATTGTCTAAGAAGCAAACCGTAGTGCAAAAGAGGATTGGCAAAAGAGATATAAGAATGTAGAAAAAGCATAGAAGGATCAAAACTTAATTGATAAGGCATTGGAGCAAGACGCATTTCACAGACATTTGTTTTCAAGCCTACAAGTTGTACGCTAGTTTGCAAAAGCAACTCTAGGATTATTTCTGCAAACAAAGCCCTTCATTATTTCTAATTTTGGTTAAATACCTACTAGTCACTTCTATGACATTGGTCAGGTAGAGATTAATGATGCATTTAATACTTTGCTTGTTTCGATCTGTGTTGGAATTATTCCTATTATACCTAGAATGGGGAAATAGGCACGGAATTAGGATGTTTGATATGGGGTGGTTTTTGAAGTGTCACTTTCAAAATTTCAGAAATGGGAAATTGCATGCGTTATCATGTTCTCCAAAAGAGAAACAGGTTGATTTACCTGGAAAATAAATAAACTGCTTTAGTGTCCAAGAAGATGTTAGAACCCCCAACCAAACTAACATAAATAGAACTTAGGCAAGGAGTTATAATAATATTCTTTGCGTACCTACTCTTGAACGACATTTTCCCTAACTATCATGCCCTGAGTCTGTTCCTGTCCTTGAAGAATTTGTTGAAAAGGTTCACAGTAAGGATAACTTAGAAAATATTTGTTGAATGTAACGTGTTGATAGCCATCTGTTATGACTGATGAGAAGGGGAAATGAAATGAAATCAATATGATCTTAATTGTCAATGAGGCAAGGTCATTCGGATTGGATTGTTATATAATTTGTCATCTATCTTGGTAGTTTCTCAGTGGAAAAATTGGAGGAATTGGCTTCCAGAACCCATCTTAGTGGCATGTCCTGATTTGGAGAAAGATGCAAGTGGATATGCTATTCGAGTGGTCTTCATAAGTCGATATGCTATCATTCTAATATGTATCATAGGGGTTGGGGGGATTGTCCTGAACTACCTTACATATGACAAGGAACTCTATGCCTTAGTTCAAGTTGTTAAGGAGTGGAAGCACTATCTGATGGGCAAGGAAACCATTATCCACATTGATCACTAACCATTGCACAACAAGTCCATGGAAATTCGTCGAGACTCTGAAGAATTGCGAGACAAGTAGAGGTCCACTGGATTCAAAACTATCCAAGCCATCACTGTTGAAGTGGCTTGGAATTTTTATTTTATTTGCAGTTTTTTCCACAAGTCCAAGCTGTTGCATTTTGCCTTTTTTTTCTACCCTTTGATTCACTTTGCTTTTATTTACTGCTTTATTCCCATTTGCCCATGGCCGGTGGCTTTCTCATTGTTTTTTTATTCACTGATTGTGAAAAAATTCTGTTGTGATGGCATTGAAAGCGCCACCCCTGAACATAAACTAAGATTGCTTCAACACCTAAACATACAATAGGTCTCCCAAGGACAAGAAAATTGCTGCCATATTCATATCTAAACCTGGAGAATGAGAACTAGGAAATTCTTCCCTCTAATACTATTTGTTCCAACCCATCCTCTATTTTAGAATCTACATTAGTTAACAATATGTCCTTATCATAGACAGATTCTACCCTCAAATATGAAACCCCTCGCATATACCATACGAGCCAGCAAAACTCTAGTTCGTTTCTCTATCAAGGGCAGTCCTTTGCAGTCGGTCTACAAACCCATTTATCTTCTAATTTGCAGCTGTTTTTAGTGGAGGAGATGAAGATTTATGTGGAAAAAAAAGGAAATACAACTACTAAATAAAAAAGGTACTAATCTGTATCAGCTCTCAGGAACTCAAGTGATGCACCATTTGATGAGGAGCAAGCTCAAAATAGGCGAATTTAAGAAGTATATGAGAAGGAACAGAAAATTCAAAAACCTTTCAAAAGATATTGGAAACTTAAAGGCTAAATACTGAACTTATGTCGTAGACACTGATCAGATGGTCTAATTGAGAAGCAACAGCTTGAAGAACCCATGCCGAAATTGTAGTTTCTAATCTTTTGAATTAATTCTTATTTTATGCTATTAAGTAGCAATAACATCCAAGCCCCCAGTACAAGGGAAAATTAAGCCATTAGCATTGCAAAAGACTAGAATATTTAGGGATACATTATAATTTTTTATTATGAAACAACACTGGGAGGAAGCCTCTAGCATGACAGAAATATTATAAACAAAGGGCCACATTTCATAATTACTCCATACTACTGCCAATTTGTTTGCAGTATGATGAATAAAGTTGTTTGGTTATATTATGCTGCTTGAGCCCACATCATGACTCACATAGGCGTTGAGATTCTATTTTAATTTGTACTACCATAAAATGGATTCCCATAACAAGACCATTTCTCCAAACTCTAATATCCCTTCGACCTGGTATCAAATTCTTCTTCTCTCGCCCGACATGCCTTTGTCAAACCCCAAAAGCTGTCCTCGACTGATCAAGATTCAATACATTTTGTAAAGCGTGAGTATCATTGATTCGATGTTTATATAGCAAAAACTGTTAGGATAAATTTTATAGAGTTACGATTGAAGACATTGCCTTCATGATATCAACATTTCAAAATTTAAAGGGCTTTTGGGTTCATGCAATGCAAACATTGTCCATGGTGGCCTTTCACAATTTAAAAGGCTTTTGGGTTCATGCAATGCAAACATTGTCAATGGCTTTTCTGAAAGTGAATTATGTTCCTGTTAAAGTCTTCATGGTGGAGTTGAATTTAATTGGATAGTAAAATTTGGAAATATTTAGTAGTTTGATTAATAAAAATCAAGTAAATCATTTAACCTGACTCTGATCAGTCTCCTTTTTTTTTTTAATTCTACAAGTTCTACCTTAAATAAAATTTTGGAACAGTGTTGAAGAATCAGAAACTCCATATTCACAATAGTATGATAGCTGTTCCACAATGTGATGGATTATTCACAATAAAATCATTACTGCCTTCACAAAACAAACTGATTCAAACGGATTCGATCTCATGGATCTGAAAGGCACATACAGGAAAGCACACCCACATGAAAATATGGAAGAGGACAGATGAAACAGTTGACTTCAATTTCGATTTTCATCTGAACCCCATAACACCACACTGAATATAAAGTTCAAACAAAAAAAGAAGCTGAAACCAGTGTTCAAATAATGACTAACTTCTTTAGCTAAAGAAGGAAATTATTTTAAATGCTTTGGTGTGGGCAGCCAGTGGTGGTGATGATGGTGGTGTTGTTTTTTGCCATGAACTTCCTTCGTCTGGTGATGCTCGTACAAGGCGTACCCGGTTACATCAACTGCAGCAGCTGCTGCAATCTCTGCCTCAATCTTGTGCCTATGAGCGTGCTCTGGATCCTTCTTTGCTTCATGCATCTCATACTGCATACACAAAATATTATATCAATATTCACATTCATTTTATAATGGTTATCATTATCCTATTGATAATTTAAGCTAATCCTTACCTTAATTGCAAACTATGGAAATATTTCAGTTCATCCTATTACGAAATATTGCAGAAATCAATAATCAAGTTAAATTTAACAGTTGTTTACCAAAAAAATCACAAGTTTAAACTTTAAATCCCATCGATTGAATTTATTGGCATTATCAACCATCATGATCTCTGTGATATCCCCTATATGTATTGCTTTGTTTTTAATAGATCTCTGTCGGAATTAGCTATGGTATATTAAAATAAATTCAGGTCTGTATATGGGTTGAAAATTGAGATTAAGGACTCCAAAAGATATCTCACCATTGCAGACACTCCTGCAGTGACTGCTCCCACTTCCGCTACATGCTCCATTAGTTTATGATGTTTCTGCTCCTTCATAGCCCTCTCGTAGTCTACAACGTACAGATCTGCTCCCTGGGCTGCCGGTTCACCATAGTAAATAATTCCCGGCCTTCTGATTTCCTCTTTGTTCGGATGGTGTCTGCTATGGTGGTGCCCGTGCTCATGATGTTTGTGGTGTGCTATGGTGGTGCACGTGCTCATGATGTTTGTGGTGGTGGTGATGAGACATTTTCTCATTCAAACACACAGTAATGGAATTCAATCACAATGGAATGGATACAAAGATTTCTAGTGATTCAGAATATGTAAATGAAGATGAGATTAGAGCAGGCCAGGGAGAGGAGTGTCTTATATAACAAAGAATAGCTCGTCGATGTGGGCTCTAATCTCATCAGGGCCGTGAGCAGGAGAAACGAATGCTCGAGAGGGTTCCAGAGGACCTATTTCGGGAGCACGAATGGAGCAAATGAATGTTTGGCGCTAGGGATCGTTTCAAAATGCACAAGAGCTGGTTTGAAAATGCGCCAGCACAGCGGGTGTCAGCTCGAAGGTGGTGGGTCACCCGTTACCAGAAAAAGTTACCGTTGAGCTCCCCGAGAAATGATGGATGGCATGGGCATGTAGGTATGGTCAGGGCCGCTATCGGATGCATTAAAGGCCCGATAGCAGGCTGATTATCTCTGGCCGTTCATGACTACCACTTCAAAGATTTCCTTAATTTCAATGCACTGCCAGAAGAAAACTAGTAATTACAGGTTGTATATGGCAAAAAAAAGTTAGAACTAGTTTAAAGCATAAAAGGTGGGTAAATAATATGAGAATGCATGATGTCACTTGAAGTTTAAATTTGCAAAGCGATATTGGTGCAACAATTTTGCTGGAACATATAGTTGGATAGAATTTGAAAAATTTCATGTATTTGAATATCCTAAATTTCTATGAAGAGTTTTAACATTGTCCAGTTCACATTCTCAACTTTCTCCAGCTTCCAAGTAAAGAATTTTATAGTTATGTGCAAGGCAATAACGTAGAAGGAACGAGGCCGTTGTGGAGACTTGGCAGATCTAGAGTCCCAGAGATCCAACTTCAAAATATGGCTTGAAGTTGGAAAGCAAAATAAGTGCAGAATTTTTGTTGAAATATGTTTTGAGAATGGACAGAATGGAGGCTAACCATTTTCTTGAATTCCCAACACTGCGTGTAGAATTGTTGTTTCCAATTGAGAGAGATTTTGTGAAGGGGCACAAATATTGTATGGCAAAATCTCCTTACTCATTCTAACCCATTAATATTGGTTTTTAATTTTATGGCGGATAATTTTTCAATCATCTAACACCAAAATCAATGGGTTAGAAAAGGAGTTGTTCTCAAAAAACGCGTTGGGCCCTAAATAGCATTTGCACCAGATGTTGCAAAGGAAACGCCGTAAGGCATAAATTGAAGAACACAAATACAACAAAAGAATACTTTGATAAAGAGAAGAATACTTTGATAAAGAAAAAAAATACATTGAACGCTCAAATCAATGCCCCATTAACTGGAACCACTTAGTAGACATATCTATCAACATTAGGATTATACATAATGATCAAGAAATTTCCCATATACAAACAACACCTTCCACAACAACCTTTTGTCACATCCACATTTTAAAAAATACAACCTTTTGTCACATCCACATTTTAAAAAATGCCTTGGAACGTGATTGGAATCTCCCATATTGCCTTTTTCATTATTTAGATAAATCTTCCATATTGCTATTTTCATCATGAATATTGTTAGTTCATTGTTGTAAAGTGTTCGTGTGTTAAATTTACTACTATAAGTTTGACAAGCGAAAAACATTCTTCAATTAGCATAATATGCATTATTCTCTCACCGTGTATTTTTCACCAAAGAGCAACAAGTAACAGATTAACATGTATTTCCCTCATTATTTTCATCACAGACAAGAAATCTATTGCCTTAGGCTATACAAAGGTAAACAAAAACATTTGGAATAATTTCATATTTCAAAGCATGTCTAACCCTGATAAAGCACAAAAACTTTTTTGAAATAAATTTCAATAATCTTTAAGCAATTGACTAACCTAATTTAATAATGAAAAATTCTCAAAGATGAATTATACTCCATAATAGAGAGCCAACTATTGGAGCCCATACTTTCACTAAAACCAAAAGAAACACAACCACTGTTAGAAGAAATTCAAGTAATAATAATAAAACAAAAATAATAAACATTAAAGTATAAAATGGTATTTTTGTAGCAGTATCAGTTGATACTTCTCGTCTAACTCTTTGGCTTTGCTTTAAGTATCTTTTCATAAGGTATAACCTTTTGATAGCATTGTTGTAACCACTTTCAATGCCTAGTCAACAAAATGGAACAAAATAAAACAAAAATAATAAACATTAAAGTATATCCATACATTTATTTGTTTGGAGAAAAGCTAACTGGAAATCGATGTTTTTGTTGGCTATTTGCCAGCAAGTTTTGGGACAATGATCCATACATTTCTTTGTTTGGAGAAAATTTGAAAGAAATATTGCTCTGATCTTCTGAGAAAATTTGAAAGAAATATTATTCTGGTCTTCTGAAATGGCTTTCACCAATCACTTTTAACTCTCTGGATTTTGGAAGTTTTCAACATCAGCATAAATGTATCTTAACCCTAAATTAAGTAAGCACCGATAGGAATTAAAAATTGAAGGTGTAAACAATGAGATCGCAATGCTTTTATGATATTTTAAGACAAGTAACATATGAAGGTTAAGATAGATTTAAGTTTATCCAACTTGTTCAGCGTTGTGCATGAATCTTATCTAAAAGTTCCAGAATGATAGGACCCATCTTTTCTGGGGGATCCATTTGTTACAAGTCCTGTCGGGGTTCCCCTAAATATCACAATCTTGGTTAATATATAGACTGTTGCAAGGAATACTGAGATGTATTTTTTGTAAATTACTTCCTTTCAATGATGAATCCACTTTTATTTTCCACTTAAATGCTTGACTCTGTTTTAGCCTAAATCATATCAAAACCAGCAAGGAGAATATGGACTTCACTTGACGTTGGCACTGAAATCTGTCAATGACAAGGATGAAATTGCAGAGATGACTGCTAGTGACTTTGATGTCGTTGTTTCAGTCACAAACGATGCATAAGCAGTTGATTTCATAAAGTATTCTGCAGTGAAAAATGCATGAAGAAGCCAAAATAAGTTGAGCCTTTCCTTTATCATTCATTCTCACATTTTAGTAGCTTTCACATTCCTGCCAAAGGGCAGGGGAAATCTTTCCGGAGGTTTCCCAACTTATCGCTGGTATCAAAAAGAGATTTATTAGATTGAGATAATGGTTCAGAAATTATTTTCAACGTTAAGAAATTTGTATATTACAGCTCTTGATAGCAAATCCAAAAGAAGAATAATACGACTACATAAAGAAGAAAATCATTGCCAACCATTTTATTTCTCTGCAGTTTGTGCTGTCTAGTTATGATTACATTAGACATGATCATTTCACACTGTCTGTTATTAGGAGGCATTTGTGCATGAATCTTATCTAAAAGTTCCACAACGATAGGACCCATCTTTTCTGGGGGATCCATTTGTTACAAGTCCTATCAGGGTTCCCCTAAATATCACAATCTTGGTTAATACCTCATTCAATAAAAGCTTTTGGGGACCAAAATCCTCCCAAAATGGGGAGGTATGATTTAGATTGGATCATTATATTGTTTTTCATCCATCTCGATGTATTCAGAATAGAAAAGGTGGAGGAATTAGCTCATGGGACCATTTTTACCGATGAGACCTTGTTTGGCAAAATGGGGTCTGAAACCTTCCAAAAGTGTTTTGAGGCATTAAACAAATTTTTTTGGGGGTTAAAATTTGTCACTCTGGTGCCACACCTTTCCATGTTATTTTACACACGAATCTTTCCAATGACACAAAAAGCACATCAGTCGGAGTTTGTATGCAAAAGTTATGCCAATCAGAAGTTGATCTTGTTTTCACACCTATAGTTTGGGAGGATGTCGAGCCAACCCCCACTATTCATGGGAAATGGGCTAGCCATGTGTTTTTGATGTAAAAAAATCTAGATGAGTCTATATTGTATCTCCAATTAAAAGTTGATGTAATAAAACTTAAGCACCAGTAAGCTATCGAGTTGTGTTATAATCGAGCCACTAGGAGAAAGAGGCATTCCAATCTTTTAAGAACATTTTGTTCCATAATTGAGCAAATATAGCCATGAGGAATAAGAGGTAGAGCACAAAAAGAGGATATATGCACTATAACGGCCCACGGACCATAAACATTAATTCTTTGTACCTATAGTCATATTTCCAAATAGGCTCACCTTCCATCTGGGTTTTCTCTTGAAAGAGTTTCCCATAAAACATATCTTGTGTCTTATGTGTGTGAACTTATTTTGTCATTCTCTAATTTTCTGCATAATTTTCATATGCATGTATGCACTAATTACAGTTAAATCTACATATCTAGAATTTCAATAACACTGTAATAGTGTAAAAAATTCAATACTTTAATATATTATTATCAAATATGTTGTAATAAACTCTCTAACAAAATATCCACAACAATTTACGAATCGTTAAATTATTAATATAATAAAGACAAATATACTATAATACAAATTCTATATAGCAATTGCAACATGAAATATATCTGTTTTTTCATTTGTTTAAAATAAAATTTAAATATATTTTATCTATATTCATCTTAATCTAAACTACTTTAATATTTAATATTGTTAGGTATAATTTAACATTTCTTATAAATTCAAATACAACATTTCCACATTCTCATAATACAATATAGATTACTAATTAGCTAAATTTTCTATCAACATATACCATATATAAAATTAATAAACTTTATTTTTAAATTTTAATAATTTAATTATCATAGAATTTAGAGTTTTAATATAACTTGATTTTTTTTAAGGAAGAACATCATATATTTTCATGATTTTAATGTGGAAAATGCATTTAACATAGTATTTAGAAAAAGGTACAAAATGCATGTAACTATATGGTTCTTGTGATCCAAATCAAACATGAACTTTTTTCCCCTTGTAACCAACATGCAAAAAGCTTTTAAGTAGGGCCATGGACCCCATAGTGGCACTTCTTGATTTGTTGTCTTATAACACTTTTTATACTGTGTTTAATTAAATTGGAAATCCTAGTTTGAATTATGATTTGTTGTTTTATGATACTTTTTATACTGTGTTTTATTAATATGGAAATTTGAATATAACGAAGTAATTCAATTAAATATATATATTAATTGAATATTTAATTTCACAATATTTTTATTTAAAAATTTTGTAGTGAGATTTAAAATTATTCTTAATTAGTTAAGAATTTGTTTTTTATATTTAATTGATTATTTTGTATAGCTTGATTTTCCTTGAATAATGGTGATAAATCAACTCACATCCATATATAAGAGTTAGTGATGGCTATCTTCAATGCTAGTTTATAATCATCTTATTATAAGTTTTTCCACCTTTGAAAAAATAATAAAATAATCATATTTTTGCTTAAGCAAAATTATTAAAAAAAAACATATCTAAGACTACCAAGTTTCTCTAATAAAACATTTCTGCCTACACAAAATTACTAAAGAAAACACATACTAAGATTGCCAAATTTCTCTAATTCCTTCTAAACCGCTCATGATGTCAATCATGTTGGGTCGTTTTTTAGGGGACTCTTGTGTGCATGAAAGCCCAATACTCACAAGTTCAGTGATAAGATGAGCTTTGATTGGTAGTTCATTTGTGTCATCACCGACTTTCCTCAATAAATTATTGTCAACGACTTCTTCCACTTTATTTGGAAAATTAATGGTTATCCATCTGGGAAGATTCAATCCTTCCACAAACATGTTGTTGGTTGGTTTCTTTCTGGTTAAGATCTATAACAGTACTATTCCATAACTATATACATCTCTTTTTGTTGAAACGTTTTCACCCAATCCATATTCTGCAAAATGATTCAAACCATTTTAATAAAAAAACTCAAATAAAAAGTTTATAAATATGACAAAAAGTAAGACATAAATGTATTTAACCAGACAAAAATTCATACCTGGAGCAATATAACCAATGGATCCTTTAAGTATATGTGCAGAAGTCATTGAATCTATATCATTTGCAAAAGTTAATCTTGCAATACCAAAGTTTGCTATATATCCTATCATGTCATCTCCTAAAAGCACATTACTAGATTTTAAATCACAATGCACCACTTGCACAAAACATTGGTGATGTAGATATATCAAACCTTGAGCTATGTCTATGGCCATTTGTAATATTTGACTGAAGCTCAATTGGCATACATCTTCTTCACGTGGATATAACCACTTTTCCAAGCTTCCATTTTCCATATAAGGAAATACCAAAGCTTTGATATCAAAATTTGAACAGCAAGTAATGACTTTGATCAAATTCCAGTGTCTAATCTTTCTCAACGCATTACATTCACTGATAAAACTTTTGTGAGCCTATTCATTTTGCAAATTGAGAACCTTGATTGCAACCAATGTGCCATCGGTCAAGACTCCTTTATAGACTGATCCAAAACTACCTACTCCTAACAAGTGTGCACCACTGAATCTGTTAGTTGCATAAATAATTTCCTCTTGTGAGATTCTTGGAAGGCCTGAATTCCAAGGAATAGCTTCTGTAACCTGTAATCTCAAGGAAAGCTCTCCTCGAACCCGTCCCTTGCAGTATTTCCAAATTAAGAATCCAAGGAATAAAATGCATATTACAACAACATAAATACCAACAGAGATTATTACCCTTTTTAACAAGCCAATGATTATTGTGAACATGGGCAATGGGAGATGGACATGGTGGAAACTGTACCCATTGTCCGCAGAGACCGAGATTTCCCATGAATGCTCCACTCCTAAGTCTTCTGAAAATCCCGCCTTTGGGAACTTCCCCCTTCAACTTATTGAAAGAGAAGTTCAAATGGTGAAGCATTTTAAGGTTTTCTAGGGACATAGGTATTGTGCCTGACAAATTGTTTTCGGAGAAATCCAAGTCCTCCAAAGATCCCAGTTTCCCAAGTGAATCTGTAATTGGGCCATCAAATGAATTCCACGACAGATTGAGATAGTGTACTTATGTGCAACTTTCAAGTTCACTTGGAACAGAACCAGTTAATCGATTGATAGCAACATTTATTTCTTGAACCATGGTCATCTTGCTAATCTCTAGAGGCAGGGGGCCTTCTAATAAATTGCTGGACAAGTTGAAGAAGAATTGCAAATTTGGAAGACCTACAACTGTTCGTGGTATATTTCCATTAAACGTGTTGTGAGACAAGTCCAACACCTCCAATCTCAGGCAATCTCCTATATTCGGGGATATGTTTCCAGATAATTTGTTTTGATCAAGGTAGAGGTCTCTCAACTGTTTCAGTTGACCCAAAGAGTGAGGAATTTGCCCAGAGAGCTTGTTTTGGCTCAGAGATAAGAGTCCTAATCTTTGTATCCCGCCACTTTCCATTGGGATACTTCCTCGTAACTTGTTTTTGTCCAAATACAATCTTTCCAACTTTTGAAGTCTGCCTAGTGTTGAAGGAATGGATCCATTGAAGACATTCCACTCTAAATTAAGATATGTCAGATTAGCCAGTTTGCCAATCTCTGGTGGTATTTTTCCACCTATTTCATTGTGGCTCAAATTGAACACAGACAGTCGGGAAAGTTGTTGAATGGAAGAGGGTATAGTGCTAGTAAGATGATTTTCGCCTGTGTATATGTTCAAGGAAGGAGCAATTAGTTAGAGCAGTAAGAATAGGTAATGTTGTGCTGCTCCCACTTATGAGCTAATTTCGTCCTAAAAAGAGGTGTTCCAATCTGAATAGCTGACCCAACTGCACAGGCACCATCCCAGTGAGTTGATTGATCGTTAAATCGAGGACCCGAAGATGGGTACAATTAGCAAGAGTTTTTGGGATTTCCCCTCCAAGTTTATTTCCCCATAAGAATAAGTTTTCCAACTGAGATAGCTTGCCACCAAAATCCCATGGAATGTGTCTGGTTAACTGGTTATGATGCAGTTGCAGGTCTAAGAGAAGAGTACAATTAGAGAGGAAGGGTTGAATTTTCCCTGAAAGATAGTTGTGACGAAGATATAGGGTATTAAGCTGAGAAAGCCTCCCTAATTCAGAAGGAATAGAGCCATGAAGCTGGTTATAACCCAGAGAAAAGTTTTTCAATGAGGACATGTTTCCAAAGGAGGTAGGAATGGAGCCAGTCAGTTTGTTTATTCCTAGCCAAAGGAATTTCAAATTTCTTAGAAGCCCTAATTCTGAGGGAATGCTTCCATTCAACAGGAAATTTTGAGACAAAGAGACTAGCTCTAAAAGACGACAACTACCAATGGTGGAGGGAATGGGGCCTTCCAGTTGGTTTTTGCTCAACCACAGAACTCTTAAGTGAAACAACCTCCCTAAATAATGCAGAATAGAGCCATAATGGCTATTGTTAGAGAGGTCGAGCACTCTGAGAAAGGAGAGATTAGCAAGAAGAGGGGAGATGGGGCCATGTAAGCTCATACCTATGAGATTTAGTGAAACAACTCTCTAGTTGCGTAAAGAGCATTGGACTCCAGTCCAGCTGCACAGGGACACACTGGTATTCCAACTTCTTAATGCCATGTTTGGATCCAAGCTGAGGGTAGCCCTGAATGCCATCAGAGCCTGCTCATCAGAAGCATTGTTGAGGTGAGAATGAGCTGTTGATGCTAGAAAGAAACCCCATGAAGAAGACAAAAGAAGAAAGATGAACAATGGACAAGGCAGTCTCATGGGCTTCTTGGGCTGAATAGGCGTTCTCAATTGCCGGCCATACTTTCCACTGGGAATCATCGTTAAGCTAAAGGTCGAATAATGGAAAATGAGAATGGACCAGTGCGCAAACCGTTTCAGCGTCTAATCTAACGACTGAAACCTTTGCAATCGTCTAACATATAATCCTATGGCGTATAAAGACACCAGGTAAGCAGAAAGGGGAGTTGATTTTAGAGGGAAACGCCTTACGACGTAAAAATAGTCTTCAATATTTATAATTTCTGATTGAAACATACTTGCCAAGTTAAACTATATCAAATAAAAAATAAATTAAAAATCACACCAGTATATAATTTTTATTAGATAAATTATAGAAATAAAATAAACATACTACAAAATTTAATTGTGTCAAATCTATTCTCACATAAGAAATATATAATTTTCTATATTAATGAATTATTAGAAAATATGGATGAATTTTGACCAAATACACGAGTGAATTTTAATATATATATTTTAATTGAAATGGTTTGAATGGATTTTCTTTTTCCTTTTATCAAATTTTTCCTTAAACTTAAATTTGGACTTAAGAACTATCCAAATCCATATCGTTCAGATATGTACTTGAAAATTGGAAGCTTAATGTTGTTAGCAAAATAATCTAATTTAAATGAGACTATGTGAATGCCTATATTTAATGTTGGTGTTAATATTCAATAATCCCTTTTGCTATTTATCTAAAGAGTCTTTATTTTTGAACTCTCTATGTTTTTTGAAATTTTTTCAAGATCATATATTAAACATAAAGGATCTACAAAGAAAGTTGGAGAAAATCCTCAAATCTTTCCAGTATCTCATCAAGTCTTAGATATCTAATGTATCCATCAATCTTATCAAAAGTGAACATCATTCCTTCATGCTAATTTGGAATTTATCTTTTTTATTACATTGTTATCTCATTAGCCAAAAGCCCAAATCTTATTTCATTATTACCTCATTACCCAATGGCATGACATTTTTTTATTAGAATGATTTAATCATATTTTTTTTATGGATAAGATGGTGTTTTTCTAATTGTGGTTTATGGTTAGTGAGTGACATTTACATCCATGGACAATAATTTGGGCAGATCCACTTGAAGAGATCCACGAGTTGGCTTATCTAGTCAGGGCTAACCCCAAGGGTGTCGAGGAGATTTGACCCATGACCTCCCAATTAGCAAAATACTTATCAAACATAACCTCAAAGACTTCTAAAAAATTTTAGACCGTAACCTCACAATTAACAAAGAACTTAACAGACCAATTAAACTATCCCTTAAAATAGCGTTATATCTAAAAAGCATTTTTTCCTCTTTCCCTTGAGGCTCATCATATATTAAATATTAACGTCAATCGATATATTGGTGGGAAGTTTGTACTCTTATCATCACCATATTGCTTAAGTTTTTTTAGCCTCATGCAGCAAGTTTGAGTTTTTTCTTTTATTCCTCTAAAATGTCTACCGTTGTGTATTTTTTTAATAACCAAAAGGCTATTTGGAATCAATGCAGATTGTGGAGATGAAAGTACACATGTGCTGCAGAGGCTGCGAAAAAAAGATTCGCAACGCTCTTTCTAACCTAGAAGGTATGGTGTAATAGCCTCTCTAATAGATGATCTCTGTCTGTTTTATTTTTTTTATCATAGTCTGCCATGTACTGGTGACAGCGGTGTAAAAATCATTTATTAACATAATCTGCACCGACCTGTTATTATTAAATGCAGGTGTCGACACAATAGAAATTGACATGGCGATGCAAAAAGTCATAGTGAGTGGCTACGCGGAGACGAAGAAGATTCTGAAGTGTGTGAGGAGGACCGGGAAGAAGGCAGAGATTTGGCCTCACCCTTATAACAACGAATACCATCCTTTCACTGCCCATTACTATGGTCAACATACAAACTATATGCTTGCAGGTTCCTCAACTTACAATTACTATAAGCATGGTTACAATGGGAGCAGCCATGGCTACTATCAAACTGCTCCCTTCTCTACCATTGTAGACGACAAGTCATCCACTATGTTCAGCGACGAAAATCCCCATGCATGCTCTATCATTTAGAGACTGTTTCTTCGGAAAAATATTTTAGTCATCCAATATAATTTCAACCCAAGAGAAAGGAAAAGCAGCGGCTAGACCTCCTTGTTCTCTTTGTTGTGCATAATTTGTTTATAATAACTGTTCTCCGTGTATCTCTCTGGTATCTTTATTAGTTGCATGATGTTTTTAAGGTGAATATATGGTTTTGAAAATGATACTGATTGAATAATAAAGAAGTATTTTTTAACATGAACGGATGGTTTTGAACATGGTTGCAAAATAAGATAACTAAGGGAATTTAGTAAAAGTGAGGTTTAAATGATATGT
>APFE030541489.1:0-11095 GCA_000404065.3 Pinus taeda | reverse complement strand
CCTTGCCGCAAAGAACTCGGATTTAGACCAAAAGGTCAAGGGATTTTTTAAAAAAACCATTGCTTCATTTAAGATAGTTCCATAGTGGAAAAGAAGTCCTAACAACACTAATTCAAAAACTCTACATGCCAACAGGCCGCAAGCAACAATTAGGCACCTGGGGTTTAGGATATTAGAGTCGGGAAGCTGCCATCAGAAACCCCTTTGAAGGTGTGCTTGCAAGTGGCAAACCCAGCAGAGGGTAGAAATTCTCAGAGATTATATTTATACCAGTATTGTTAATGTAATTCCAAACCAAAGAAGAATAGGCGGCGAAATACCTGTGTAAAGAGGTTTCGGGGTTTCGAAACCCCGAGACTTCATCCTCAAGATTTGAGTCCAAAGACACTACTTTCCCAGAACATAGAAGTTTGTCGGTGGAAGGATACCAGCATTAAACGCAACCATGAAACGAATAGGGAAAAAAACATGGATTTATAGTAATGGCAGTAAACAAAAACAAACAATTTTTTGTAAGAAATTTACCTGTACAGGTGAGTATTCTGAACTCTACGGAGATTTGAAGACACCACAAGCTCAAAACCACTTGCAGATCCTCGTGTCGGAAGTAGGAACTGTGGAAACGAGGAACAATACCATGAACGTTGTATCTCTACTGGAGAAATCACCCAAATTTCGCTGGTTTGACCCTCACTAAAGGTAGCAATGGTTTAGGTTGCAGAGCGTGGTTTGGAAGGAGAGCAGAAGACAAATACAATCTGAAACCCTCGGTACCCACAAGAAGAACCCTAACCAATTGTTAATTTTTCCTTGTCATTGGATCAAACCTTGTGAAATCAACAACTGCTAGACGCCGAGCTATCCGCGGTGGTGAGACCCAACTGTAAAACACATACCCTTCTCGATATTTTGGATATTAAATCTAAGGTTCGAGTTAAGGCATTTAATTAACAAACGATGCCACATTAAAGTCACCTTAAAATTACGCCTTGAATAACTATATGTAAATACCATACACCAAATCATTATAATGCGATTAGACAAGTGTGATGATCGTATGATAGGGATCTGTGCACTCTATGTACAAAGGTAACAAACTTTTTATTTATTTATGTAGTTTTGTGAGTTATAACTTGCTTACATGTTACAACAGGATTTTTTTATTGGGTTAAACATTGACTGGTGGTTGGTCGGAGTTCTTGGCTACTTCAAAATTGCCCCTTGGTTGAGCATTAAAATGGTTTGTTTCTTTGATGCATTGCAGAGGTCTTATCTAGTGTTTTTCTTTTTCTTGGTTTCACTACAATTCGTTGACTCTCTTATGTCTTTTATTAGAGATATGTAAGTGATGGATTAGGAAAGTACAAAGGCATTCGATGAGAATTCCTTGTGGGTTTTTTTGATGGAGCATGGAATAGGAGAGAGTGTGGATGCAAAGCAATCATAGTCATTGAGCCAAGCAAATTCTTCCATTTCTAGTGGGAAGGTGGACATGGTACAAACAACAAAGCAAAGATCATAGCTTTATGGAGAGTTCTTATAGCAGCAAAATGGCTTAGTGTTGAGAGTATATAGGTATATGGAGATGCTGAAGGCATCATATAATGGGTGAAGGGCTACACTCGTTTCAACCCACCCATTGTAATGAACTGGATGAAGTGCATTCGAAATCTAGTAAGCACCTTCCAACATATTACCATATATACAGAGTCCATTTGAAATCTAGTAAGCAGCTTCCAGCATATTTAGTTTGACCATATATATAGGGAACAAAACAGGATTACAGATCTATTACCCAAGAGAGATGTAGATCTGCTATGGTTATGTTAGTAGCATAAACTACTCACAAGTGACTATGTTTTAAGTTTTTGATACAATCTACACTATCTTTGTTGTAATTTTTGGGGCATATGTAAGGCTAAAACTGAATAGGTTAGATAAATTGTGACACGTGTGTCTAATATTTGAGACTTGATTTATATGTAAGATCATTTCACTTATAATGGAAACAGAAGATATGTAGCCATACAATTTCTGGGACTAGATTTATATGTAAGAACATTTCAGTTACAATAGAAATAAAAGAAAAGTAAAAGAAAAAGCTATTAAAAACACATATACTACAGAAATAGAAATAGAATAAATGTAAAGGAAGAAGCTATTAAAAACGTGGTAGTCTAAAGATTATGATTTTTTGCCCTAAAAGTTACGGAAATTCCAATCATATTTTGAAAAAATCCAGGAGGAATTTTTCTAAATCCAATTAAAATCTGTCAAACTTCATAATTTTAAGTGCCTTAGAAGCTTTTGATGGTGCTGAATCCATTTCCATCATAAAAAACATGATTCAAACACTGCCTCTACAAGAATTTTTGAATTTTTTTTGCCCAGATTCCAGCTACTTTTGGCCGTCCTGACAATTCCTCAGCCTCCTCCTAAATAACTCCATTAAAAACACATATAGCATAGAAAATAGAAATAGAAGTAGAAAAGATGTAAAGAAAGAAGCTACTAAAAACACATACTAATCCAAAATAAAATATAATGTAATATCGCTTTTCACTTTTTAAATTTATTATCACAAATATCAGTGTGTTGGCTCCTCCTTAATGGTGGTGTAGAAGGTCAACGCTCCCTGTGTGTTTCATGGCATGTGCTTAAATCTAGCAATGTGTCTGTTTACTAACACCTGCGGGTTTTGGTGTAATGGCAATCGTGACTCCAACAAGTGGTATCAGAGCGAGAGGTCTTGAGTTCGAAACACATTGAGCTCGCATTGGGGGGGAGATTGTTGGCTCCCCGTTAATGGTGGTGTAGAAGGTCAATGCTCCCTGTGTGTTTCGTGGCATGTGCTCCCTGTGTGTTTCGTGGCATGTGCTCCATGTGTCTGTTTGCTAACACTTGCGGGTTAATGGTGGTGTAGAAGGTCAACGCTCCCTCTCCCTGTGTGTTTCGTGGCATGTACTCCCTGTGTGTTTCGTGGCATGTGCTCCATGTGTCTGTTTGCTAACACTTGCGGGTTAATGGTGGTGTAGAAGGTCAACGCTCCCTGTGTGTTTCGTGGCATGTGCTCCCTGTGTGTTTCGTGGCATGTGCTCCATATGTCTGTTTACTAACACTTGCGAATTTTGATGTAATGGCAATCGTAACTCTAACATGGTCTTTATCATATCTTTTTTTAATTTCGAAACAAAGAATTAATTTCATATTTATTGAAGTTAAAATGAATTTATAAATTTTCTTTAAATTTAATAAAAAAAATCATTATGATTTTGTTTTTGTAAATATAGTGTAATCTAGCTCTTTTAGATACTTAAATATATTTATGAAAATGATAATTGAATATACTCACGTAAATTTACATAAAGTTAATTTAAATTTAAACTTATTATTTGCGTTTTCGACACCATTTTTCTTGGTATTTCCATCCTTCTTCTTAAAGTGCAATATGAAAAGTCGTTACTTAAATAGAAACTAATGTGTTCTCCTTTAAAAGTATTTATTTTAACATGAACTCGCATAATATTAACAAACAATTTAAATATTAAATAAAAATATTAAATTAAATAATTATTATTAAATTATTTAATTTAAATAATTATTCATGTATTAGCAAAGTTTTTAGTGTTCGTTGAAAACCATTTTCCCTTTATAAAATATTTCTTTATTTATTATTAAAACAATTTTATTTTAATCATTTAGTTTTTAGTTTTGCACTGGCTCCATTAATATATGTAATACACATATTTATTTATGTAATTTATAAAAAACTCTGTTTTAGTTCTTTTATTTGTTTTGAAATGTAAAATAGATTTTAAAAAGTTATAAATAATGTTGCGTATGTTATTTTTTTCTTACATGTGTTGTATGTTATTTTTATATAAATGAATTATTATTATAAATAAATGAAAAAATATGAAAGATATTCATTTAGTATGAGTTTTAAAAATATAAATATAAATGTATCATGAAATATCATTAAAAGAAAGCTTATGGGGCTTTTGATTGATGGTGAATGGGTGCACTGTTAAGTTACTCCTTGCTATAGGTCACTAATTCAAATCCCCGTGGGTGCTTGCCTACCAAAAAAAATTATCATTAAAATTAATTATTTTTAATAATCTAACTTTATATTTTTTATGTTATGTTTTAATATTTGAAAAATAATAAAAAGTTATTTCATATATTTTTTAAAGATTTTTTAAATTACAATCTTATTTATTGATTATAATTACACAAAGTGTAATATATCTTATTTTAATAAGGAAAATGAGACTTTTATGTCTCTTGTTATGCAAAATCCATGTCGTGGCAATGTCACTTCCTTCGTATTTTTTGCATGTAGTTTACATGCAGAAAATACATCTATACAAAAGAGCAAAATGAGTGATATTGCCACCACATCGTTCTTGTTTAAAACCTATGTTTATGTTTTAAAATGGTAGTGATGTTGAAAAAGTAATAGAAAGAAAAAATATACTAAATGAAAAATAATAAGTGATTTAAAGATTTAATAGCATATAAGTCCAATAGTATATATTATCTTATAATAAATATCATAAATACGATAAGATATATATTATATAAAAATAATTATCATATATCTCTTTTACAGGGGATAACACATATTATAGTCTCTATAACCATCTATATATCTTAAGCTAGTTATTGAATTAGTAAAGTAGATCGAATGGTATGTGCTCCAATTAATATATCCTCTTGTGTAGAATGCTCCACTCCCTTTCTTGCATGCCTCATCTTCTACCCGCATATTATTCCTATGAAACCCCCATTGACACTTATCTGGTTATGACAACTACCTCAACCACTGTAACCTTTGTTTCCTATTTAGAATATACAATCTTCTTTAAAAATTATTGATTCTACCTAAGGATTGTCTCCATTAATGATTCAACCATACATATATCTTTCAATTTTGAAAACTTAGCATCACTATATAACATAGACAATATTTCTTAGACAAAACCTTCCTCGAAAATAATTTTCACACCATAGAATCTATTTGAATCTGTAACTCATCACCAAAATAACTCATCTTATCCTTTTTTACTTTCCTTCCTAGTTCATATGACACTATTTCTTTAGGATGTTCACTAACTTTGTTGCAAATTTTTATTCTCATTAACTTTTTAATAAATTCATGAGGTCATCCTAAGATAAATATATATATATATATATATATATATATATATATAGCATTGGTCAATACCTAGATTAGAGAAATTTTGAGGTCTAAAATGGACCTCCTAAAGAATATTATAAAATAAGAGTGGCCATAATAAAATAAGAGTAACTCATCACCAAAATAACTCATCTTATCCTTTTTTACTTTCCTTCCTAGTTCCTAGCACTATTTCTTTAGGATGTTCACTAACTTTGTTGTAAATTTCTGTTCTCATTAATTTTTAAATAAATTCATGAGGTCATCCTATGAATTTAAGAGTAACTCATCACCAAAATAACTCATCTTATCCTTTTTTACTTTCCTTCCTAGTTCCTAGCACTATTTCTTTAGGATGTTCACTAACTTTGTTGTAAATTTCTGTTCTCATTAATTTTTAAATAAATTCATGAGGTCATCCTATGATTATATATATAAATATATATGCCAATACCTGGATTAGAGAAATTTTGAGGTCTAAAATGGACCTCCTAAGGAATATTATAAAATAACATTGGAAATAATAAAATAAAATTAGATTGCATCATCAAATTTTAGAGGAAAAAAAGAAAAACCTACTTTTTCAACTCGTATTTTCAACTTATATCTCTACGATTTTACTCAAATTTCAAGCGGGGGGCACCTTGTTGGATGCAAAATTTAATATCTCGTCCAAGGAGTACCCATGTTGCATACTTTTGATGGACACTGCTACACGAAAAATGAGAAATACATGAAAAAATGTAATTGCAATTATGTTTTTCTTGTATTTCTTATTTTTCGTGTAGCAGAGTCCATCGAAAGTATGCAACATGGGTACTCCTTGGATGAGGAATTAAATTTTGTTGGTAGAAATACTAAGAAGGGGATGAATCAATAATTTAAACTTCAAACCTTCAAATTTTATATTCTAAAATATGTACGTTATTGTTATTGAAGCAAATTTTGTATGTACACTATTTTAGAGAAAGAAACCCGCATGTATCCAGTTCACTGATTTTTCATGTATTTTATCGAATGATTATATATAGATAACATTGGTCAATACCTGGATTAGAGAAATTTTGAGGTCTAAAATGGACCTCCTAAGGAATATTATAAAATAAGAGTGGAAATAATAAAATAAGAGTAACTCATCACCAAAATAACTCATCTTATCCTTTTTTACTTTCCTTCCTAGTTCCTAGCACTAATTCTTTAGGATGTTCACTAACTTTGTTGCAAATTTCTGTTCTCATTAAATTTTTAATAAATTCATGAGGTCATCCTAGATATATATATATATATATATATATATATATATATATATATATATATATATATATATATATATATGCCAATACCTAGATTAGAGAAATTTTGAGGTCTAAAATGGACTTCCTAAGGAATATAATAAAATAACATTGGAAATAATAAAATAAGATTAGATTGCATCATCAAATTTTAAAAGAAAAAAAGAAAAACCTACTTTTTCAACTCGTATTTTCAACTTATATATGATTTTACTCAAATTTCAAGCGGGGGGCACCTTGTTGGATGCAAAATTTAATATCTCGTCCAAGGAGTACCCATGTTGCATACTTTTGATGGATACTGCGACACGAAAAATGAGAAATACATGAAAAAATGTGATTGCAATTATGTTTTTCTTGTATTTCTTATTTTTCGTGTAACAGGGTCCATCGAAATTATGCAACATGGGTATTCCTTGGATGAGGAATTAAATTTTGTTGGTAGAAATACTAAGAGGTGGGATGAATCAATATTTTAAACTTAAAACCTTCAAGCATTCCAACGTATGTACGCGATTCCTCTGTACCAAACCTGCGCATAGATCTCAAATCATTGACTATTGAATCATGAATCATTGTAACAATGAACCAACAATTGAATCAAGTACTAAACTATTCACATATCATTGAACCAACCACAAATTACCAAAATATAACATCATTACTAACCAATATTCCAATCATGAATAACCAACCCAATCAACATTGTCAAATAGAGATTAGCATGATCAAGACTTCATCAACAAACAACAGCAAACATAATAGAACTCGTCAAATGTCATCATCAAGTCATACTGGAAAATCGTAGAATATATATGTGACATCCATGAAACATATGAGCATATGTACGTGACTACCATCCTTAACACCTGTGTACAGATCTCAACATATAGAATAAATTCGTTGAATTTATACACGACTATATGGAACCAAACTCGCATATGTACATGACTATACTGCAGAAAACTTGTGTATAGATTTGAAATTATTGAAACACACTTTCGCTACAACAAACTATGCAAACTTCATTGTCACACATTCATATTAGAGTTTCATTATCACCATAGATATATCATTGTTAGCCACAATCATAAACATATCAAGCAAGTTTATTCATTAGTCTTCACTATATTTTTAGATACATCAGATCTAAGCCATCTCCTTACTTCCTGGGCCATTCTTGTTTCAAATAAAATTACACATGAATAACCCATAAATTTCACACCTAACACCTTGATCTCCATCTCCTTATATAGATTTAGCCTTAGCCAAAACCTTAGGTAAATCCCTTGGTAATGTCATTAGTATTCATTGATGAGATGAAATAACTATTGTCGCTCCCATTACTATGGACCAATATTGTGGTAAAGACCCTTGGTATTCAAATTACCATGGTTCAGATTTTTTATGTTACTTTACCTTATAGGACCTACGTATGTACGTGACCTTGCTTCACAGGTATCGTATATACTTTCTCAAACATCACCTTTACCATCCATCTTCCTCTAAACTGTCGTTTCTTTATCCATACTAGTTGTAGCATCTGTATCAATCTATACCATCCGCATAACCATCATGTTATCACAATGTTGACATCTTTATTAAGTAGGTTTGCATCAAGGAAAACATATTAGCCATAATGTCAATAATCTCCCCCTTTGGACTTGATGGCAATCGTTTGGTGTTTGGTCACCACCTATAATCCCCTACAAATACCAAGATTTCTCACCAAGATTCTCTCCAAGAATTCTTCTCCAAACTCCAAGCTTCTCTCCCCCTTGATATCAAGGGCAAAGGGTTGACCAATGTTGAATGAAGGCTTCTCTTCCCCTTTGTAGAAAGGATCATTGTAGGTTTGATCTGCTGCGTATGAAAACTGCATATTGACCATGCTCCCCTTGAGCATATGTTGTAACCTCTAAGTATATACAATAAAAGCACAAGAATTTATGATTCAACCAAGTATGACCTTTCTTGTCACCAATGACTCATGGTTACATCAATCACCCAATACAGTGGGGTTACATATTTGACTCAACATTACATCAATTGCCCAAAATGACTTTACTCCAATAGCTCATATATGACTAAGTTTTACAATGATTTACAACATGGGTCTTTACATGACCTTTACATCAAGAGACATATATGACATTTATAACCAAAACTGGAGACCTCAATAATGAGGTGGAAAAACCATAATAGCCATCAGCATCCACCATATAGAGTCCATTTGAAATCTAGTAAGCACCTTCCAACATATTTAGTTTGACCATATATATAGGGAACAAAATAGGATTACAGATCTATTACCCAAGAGAGATGTAGATCTGCTATGGTTAATGCTAGTAGCATAAACTACTCACAAGTGACTATGTTTTAAGTTTTTGATACAATCTACACTACCTTTGTTGTAATTTTTGGGGCATATGTAAGGCTAAAACTGAATAGGTTACAGAAAGTGTGACACGTGTGTCCAATATTTGAGACTTGATTTATATGTAAGATCATTTCACTTATAATGGAAATAGAAGATATGTAGGCATACAATTTCTGGGACTAGATTTATATGTAAGAACATTTCAGTTACAATAGAAATAAAAGAAATGTAAAAGAAAAAGCTATTAAAAATACATATAATATAGAAATAGAAATAGAATAAATGTAAAGGAAGAAGCTATTAAAAACGTGGTAGTCTAAAGATTATGATTTTTTGCCCTGAAAGTTATGGAAATTCCAATCATATTTTGAAAAAATCCAAGAGGAATTATTCTAAATCCAACTAAAATCTGTCAAACTTCATAATTTTAAGTGCCTTAGAAGCTTTTGATGGTGCCGAATCCATTTCCATCGTCAAAAACATGATTCAACCACTGCCTCTACAAGATTTTTTGAATTTTTTTTGCCCAAATTCCAGCTACCTGACAATTCCTCCCCTTCCTGCATAAATAACTCCATTAAAAACACATATAGCATAGAAATAGTAGAAAAAATGTAAAGAAAGAAGCTATTCAAAACACATATACTATAGAAATAGAAGTATAGGAAGTAATGTAAAGGAAGAAGCTGTTAAAAAAACATATACTATATGAAGAAGCGTTTTTTTCCTAGATTGGACAGCTCCCTGATTATGACAATTCCTCTTTAACGGCTAAAAGATAATTATATTTAGTTTTCGACCACATTTTGATATGTATTCTCACATTTTGAATCACGTTGTGTCCGCATGTCATCGCTTGCGATTCTAACGGCTCCTCTCCTCTTATATTTTTCATTTCTCCCTTTTGTTTATAACATTACCCACGGATATCTTTGTTGGGTATTTTTGTTTGCAATGGGTAAATACCAAAACCACAAAAATAAAAACACAGAGACAATGCTCTGTTTTCTTTACACCGGGATCTTTTTGCACAGAGAAGTCTTTAAAAAAAAATTTACAAAGCACAGAGTATTCCACCACCATAAAATGATTTCTATTCATTAAACAAAAACACTTACATATTCATCCTCTTTTACCAGAGATTCACCAAACATTTTCACAAAAAGTTTACTCTGCCTCCTATGAAATTTTACACCACTGTGTGTAAATATTTCATTTACATTCACTGTTGTGTGAAAACAAAATTACACAGTTTTACACATTTACCTTTTCACCTGTGTGAAACAATTCATGGATTTCAACAAAACAATCCACTGGTTTTCTTCATTCATTTCTTTTTCTACTCCTGCACTGCTGTGCAATTTTTTTACTTCTTACCAAGACAAAATGGTTTTACACTGCTGCTGCATTTTCCTTTTACATTACGAACCCAAAAATATTCACGCACTTCTGTGCGTTCCTCCCCTACAATACAAAATTTATCTCTGGTCTTTTACAGGTGCTGCGGACCCTCTGTTTTTTTTGAGTTTTCTCACTACTGTGAACTGAGCTATCTTTTTTCTTCCCGTGTGTAATAATCCTTTCATATTACAATCCCCGTGACTATATTGGAGTCAACGTTCTTTTCAAAAAAACATATATCAAAAATAATAAAAAAACTTACATTGTATTTCGCCCATACTCCATATTAACTCGTCGTAACAAAAACATTGAAAACTTTACCAAAAATATGACAATGTATTAACTTAGGTATGGGACGGTCCACGCTGCATTTAATTTATCAAACACGCCCGTATGTACTTTGGAAAATTTATCGGCAGTGAACCTTTCCTTGAATCGAACGGCGGAGGATGCATATCGGAACACCTTTCTCACGGTACTTTACACCAAATTTGCACTGTTGTAAATCGACGGACGTAAATGCTGGAGGTCATCGGACGAGGGTAATCAATATCGGAAGGGGTGAGTTGACTGAGCGTTACCTTCCGAAAAGTGTCAGGTGATGATGTCACGGCTGTCCACATGTCTGCGTCGGAGCACCATCGTACGGAAACCACTTTTGCCAAAGAGCGGTGCGATGGCTTCCTGGCGGTTTAGGTTTGCTGTTGGGTGGTTTTGACTTGGTACGGCGCGGTTGAATGCTGGCCCGCGCGTAGCAGCGTTGAAATTATATATTTTCAACACTCCCCTTTAATTTCAACCGCTGGGCATTCGGTCATACCCAGACACTTACTCAAAAAT
>APFE030541483.1:0-28109 GCA_000404065.3 Pinus taeda | reverse complement strand
TGTTAGTTTCCAAATGCTTTGACACCAGGTTGGGATATGGTCTGGTTTTTTGTGACTACTGAGAGTGATATATCCAGCATTTGGAGAATATTTACCATTCTCTATCTGACTCCATATTAATTCATCTGGTCTGTCTCTGATTTAGATATGAGACTCAGTTAGTGCGACACAGTAGGCTTGCCATCCCTGATGCCATCTGAGTGGCAGATTCATTTGATGCGCCATCAGCCATGCTTGATGGAAAATCCCGGAGTTTTCATGATCAGTAGCTTGTGTGATTACATTAATGTCACGGGAGTGAAGGAACTGAATCAGATCTTGTGATAGGGTATGCCTTCCTCCGTTGCCAATCCATGGATCCATCCCAATTCTAGCCAAAGATCCATCGTTTATTCTCCAAACCAGGTTATCCCTGATTAGAGGCAAGGAGAAAAGCAAGGCCTTCCAAACAGATGATATTCCAGTCCTATTCCAATTTGGGAGCCTTACCCAGTCTAGAATATCTTGTGGCCAAATGTATTTATGGTATGATAATCGAGCCTATAAGTTCTAGCTTGTTAGCAGTGACCAACCCATTTTAGCTGCCATTGCTTTAGCAAATAATGGAAGATCCTTTAGACCCCATCCACCCCACCTTTTTGGGAGTGCTATCTTTTTCCATCCAATCCAAGCAAAAATGCGTTTGTCCTGGCTTCCAGCCGAGAGATATTTGTTACAAATTTGTTGAAGTCGAGCGAGTATATTTCTGGGGATCCAGGCTAGTGCCATCCAAAAGACTGGGGTTGCTTCCAGCACTAATTTAATGAGAACTAAGTGCCCAGCCCTAGAAAGATATCTGTGACTCCAACAATTTAGCCTTTTCTCCAATTTGTTGACTAACGAAACCCAGTCTGCGATTCTTTGACTTGTAGGCTTAAGCCAGTGTCCCAGATATTTTAGGCCCCTGTCCATTGGGTGAATGGAGAAAGGGAAGGCTTGATGAGCAATTTGAGCTTCGTTTAGTGAGGTTTTGGCGAAAGTGATCGTGGATTTTTGCTGGTTAACCATCATGCCAGTGGCCTTCATGAAGAGTTGGAGGATTCGAGACAAAGATTGAGAGTCTCGGATGCTACCATCCAATAGTATGAGTACATCATCCACAAAGAGTAGGTGTGTAAGGTAGCAGTCATCTGTGATCCTGAGGCCGTCGAGGGAACCCTCTCTTTTGGCAGCAATGATTAGTCGGCTCAAGCCCTCCATGACCAAGAGAAATAAAAGAGGGGAGAGTGGGCATCCCTGTTGGAGTCCCCTTTCGGAGTGGAAGAAATGAGAGGTCGATCCATTGATGAGCACACTATAAGAAGGGGTCATAATGCAAGCCATGATCCAATTGATAAGAGATAGTGGAAAACCCAGATGAATGAGAAGCATTTATATGTAAAGCCAGTTAACCTGATCAAAATCTTTTGATAGATCAATCTCGAGGAGGATGCATTTTAAGTGTCTAGACCAAATAGAGTGTAGGGCCTCTTGTGCAGAACCGATGGCTTCATGGATTTGTCTATCCTCCAGGAAAGCAAATTGTTGGGGGGCAATGTGCTTGGATAAGATGGGTCTGAGACAATTGGCAATAATCTTAGAGATGATTTTGTAGAGACAGTTACACAAGGAGATGGGACGGTAGTCATCGAAGGAGGAAGGAGAGTCAGTATTGGGAATGAGGGCTATGAAAGTTGAGTTGATAGCATGATATAAACAGCCCGATGATCTGCTTTCCTCCACCACCCTCAGTAAGTCTTGGCCCAAGAGTTCAAAGAAAGTTAGGTAAAATTCTATTGACCATCCATCTGGGCCAGGACTTTTATATTTTTTGAACCATTTTAATGTGCCCTCCAATTCATCCATGGTGACCGGGGCCGTAAGTTCTTCCACATCTTCCTCATTCACATATCTAGGGAAATGATTTGCCATATTAATAAATTCAGCGAGGTTTGTTCCTGGTGGTGATTTGTATATGCTTCTGAAGTGATTTGTGCCAAGCTGGGAGAGCTTATTGAAAGAATCTGCAAGACCCCCCTCAGGTAGAGGTAGATTCCATATTGTATTTGAGACTTTCCTTCCTTTTGTATAGCTCTGGAAAAACTTTGAGTTTTCATCTCTAGCTTTCAACCATATAGCTCTTCTTCTCAATCTGTTGGATTCCTCCCTTAGTCTAAGGATGCTTGCTTTTTGGTTTTCTAGCTCAATCAATTGAGTTTTTTCCTTCCCCGAGATGAATCCCAAGTTCCGGTGATCTTGTAGAGAAAGGAGCTCAACTTCAATGTTGGTGAGCTATTCGGATTCCTTCTTGTTTTTTTCCTTTGCCCAATTGATGGTTAGATGCTTTAGCAAGGTGAGATTGCTACAGAACCCTTTTGCCAGGGAAGCCTCTCTGTCAATGGGATGTGCCTTCCAAAAGTCATTGACCAATTTTATGAAATCCTGATCTTGTATCCATGTGTGGTTGAATTTAAAAGGGGCTTTTGGTTTTGGATGTGGCCCAAGTATCTCCATATATATGGGGGAATGATGAGATATACCCCCTGAATCAACCCATTGCTTGTAATGGTGGAATTGCTGAAGCAAAGGACCCTTCATGAGGAATCTATCCAGTTTGCGGGCTAGTGCTGCCAAGCCCACCCTTATGTTCCTCCAAGTGGGTTGTGGCTTCTGCATGGGGACATCAATGAAGTTTTTCTGGTCTAGAATATTCCTCATGAATTCCGTGATGGCATCCACCTGTGCTGAGTTCCCCCATGATTCACTGAATCCCAAAGAAAAATTTAGATCCCCACCCAGAATGGTGTGATCTTGGGCCAATAATGAAAGATTTAGGAGACGCCTCCAAAAAGTCTCCCTTTGGTGACATGGCCCATAAATGTTCAAGATTATAAGAGATTTTCCAAGCTTCGATGAAAAGGAATCAATACCCAAGAACCCCAGTCCACCCCAGGCTGCATCGATTCTGATGGTTTTGGGGTTGATGCCAATAGCGAGACCCCCTGATCGTCCAATAGCATTGGATGCCATGAATTTCCATTTTGGGGCGAGGGCTTGTAAGGAGAGGGTAACGTTCTCAGCCGGACCTAGAGTCTCCTGGAGAAGAATAATGTCAGGCTGTTCTACCTCGAAGAGCCTCTATAGGGCTAGTTTTTTAGGGGGACTAGCCAAACCCCTGCAGTTGAAAGATAAGCATTTCATGGGGGAACACTCCTCGGGGTTGGATTTGCTCTAAGGACCCCTTCGAGTGTATATTGACGACCTGAGGCAACCTCTGCCCCAGCCCGTCTAATAGCTTTTGAGAGTTCGATCTTCCTGCCTCTGGAGGTCATAGGTCCCGTCCCTGATTGGATGATACCCAACCCCACCTGACTACCTGGTAGATCAGCTTTGTGAGAGCAGGATCGAAGAGCATAAGGATGGGAGGCTGATTTACGGGGAGATGATTGCGAGGAAAAAGAGGATGATGGTGGAATGGAGGGTTGAACCGAAGAGATAATCAGGAGAGGGGATGATATGATGCAGTGTGCAGATGATACATGAGATTTTGATGCAGCCATAATCGATGAAGAATCAAGTGAGCAGGAAGATAGGGATAGAGATGTACCCGAGACCTGAGCAGCCTCCGCTACTTCCCAAGCCCTAGTCATCGGCGGGGAGGACGATTCTATCCCCTTGTTTCCTGATTTCTGCTGAGAAGCTAGTGGAGAGACCTGTGAGGCCGGAGAGGGACCCTGAGCCTGGTGAAGTATAACAGGGGAGGGACCTCTGGATGGGATTGGAGTAATCTTAGGTGCCTCCTCAAGTTTTTTATTCAGCGGAAAATCCTTGTACAGATGCCCCACCCGTTGGCATCGATTGCAGCGAAACGGGACACCTTCGTAGTCCAAGATCTGAACTCTGCTGTATTTGCCCCAATGTAGTGTGATTTTTTCTTCCAACCCTTCTCTTGTGTCCAGGTGAACGAGCACATGAGCAGGTGTACACTTCTTTGATTCCACAAACGTGTGGTCATGGTCCAGGTATGTGCCAGGCGCATTGCCAATCCTTATGAGAACCTCCTCATTCTAGTACTGTAGCGGTAAACCCGACAATCGAACCCACAGGGGTCCTGCCCCAATCTGTTCGCGATCTAGGTCGAAGAGGGGACTCTACCTCTTGAGTAGGACTGGTGCCATTTCAATGTGCCAGTACTTTGCCAGAACGAGATCCGTGTAGATTTCTTTAGAAAAATGAAGAGAGAACCATCCACAGGGGAGAACATGAACATCCGGTAATTCTTTTAGCAAACCTCCCCAGATCTCCTTTACCCATAGCGTCAATCTGTTGGCAGAGTATGTCCGCCCACGCACATGTCCAACCAGAATGGTACGAGCCATAACCGCCACTTCCCCAATGGCTGTCATTTCTCCAAACCTTATGTTAATGTCCTTTGACGTCGCCTTGATGCACCTAGATTTCTGTTTCTTGGTGCGAGGAGCTGAGGGATAATCCACAAGGGGGTTTTGTATCCCCTGAGGAGATGAGATTTTTGTGGCCCTTACCTAAACCACTAGGGTTTCAAAACAGCCAGACGGCCTAAACCTTGACACAGGGGGAGCTTGTAACCCAGAAATAGGGGCCACCACCAGAGGGGTTTGAAGCACAGTGGAAAGGGGCAGGTGTGGATCAAAGGATAGTTGATGAGGCGAGAAGGTAGATAACGTATGGAGTGTACCAGGGGACAGGGGAGGTGCTTCCAGGCCTGACGGGAAATCTGAAGACCGTGTAGAGGCCGATGGCTCTGGTATATATTCAGGTAAAGAGACCACGGGCGAGGTGTCTAGCGGAAAAGAAACCGATTCCCCCGGATTGCGTGAAACCGACACTGAGAAATTAGGGTTATCGAATATGACTTGGTCTTCAAGCGGATCTGCGGAGTAGTCGACTAGGTCGGTCTCCATGTGACCTTCCATCTTGCTAGCAGGAACGGAACAGACGACTGCGTTTCGAGGACGGCAGGGAAAACGACTCGGCAACAGTGCGGAACGGTAGAGAAAACGGTGAGGATTAACAGAGAAAAACCCTCATGCGCCTGCGGTTTCCACAGGTGCCCTAGCTCTAGTTAACTGAGACCGGCGCGCTCCATTCCTATTTTCCTACTCTCCATTCCTTCTTGTTTTCCTCTCCACAAATAGAGTTCTTATTATGTCTTAGCCAATAATGCGATCATGGATATCTTGCTATTTTAATTGTAATTTTTATTATAAAGATGTAAGTCTTTATTTTTTATGTGATTATTAATGTGCATAGTAATAACAACATAAAATCATAAGAGTAGATTTTAAATTACTATATTATTTCTAAATATTTTTATTAAATTATTTATTTTGTATTTTTTTTATAATTAAACATAATGTGTAGACTAAAGCTACACTAATATAAATCTATATTAAATTTAGATTAGCCAAACATAAAGAGTAATAAAATTTAGTAAATCCCCTTAAAAACACAAAACTAGAAAAAATATGTATACCAAGCTTTTTGATAAATTCTCGAATCTTAAATCAAAACCAAAACTTAAAATAGATCTATGCAAGAAAAATCAAACTAATATTAAAACTAAATTAAATAGACTTACCTAATTAATTCTCTTTATATTTACCCAATTAACATATTTAATAATAAAAAAAGGGTTCAAATTAATAATCTATTATTAATAACAAACCTCGTTTCAAAAAACTCATTGTATTAATTAAAAAATTTAAAATTTTGTAAAGGCTTTAACATTTAAAATAATAATGAATAATATTATAAGGAAAAATAAAGATATATTGAATATATTAATTGAAGCCGTAGAGAAGGAAGCAGTTTAACGCACAAACCTGGTCTCAAAACACTCATTATTGTAATAAATAATTGTAAAGGCTTTAACATTTAAAACAATATATAATATTATAAGGAAAATAAGATATATTGAATATATTGAATGAAGTCGCAGAGAGGGAATCAGTTTAAGGTTTCTAAGGGGCACAATCTTGGGATCGATGAAGGCCATCGAAAGGTGTACGAATGGCAGCAGTAACCAGACATCTAGAAGCATATGGGAAACACTTGGCTTTTGTGTATTCCTTCTGGGAATTATCATTGCCTCTGTATATGGTAGTTTTGTTTTCCTAACTCATGCGAAAATCTCCCTTTGTTTTACCTATTCAAACATTCTCATATCCCTCAGGGTCTAGAGCTACGGTGCATCCTGTTATTGTTACTATTATCATATCTCGTTAGTGTTACCATATCAATTTTCTGGCAAACATCATGGTCAAACCATCGGAATTCATCGACCTCGAGCCGAAGCTAAAGGATATTCTCACAGTCTGGGGTATCGAGTCAACTAAGCATAATTTGGCCAATGTGACTCTTCCAGCTAGATATCTAGATGGAAAAAGGGGAGCCAAAATGTTTGGATGGAATCCGGCGGGCAGTTTAGGGTTTTCGGAAGGAGGTGAAACCGTTGGTCCAAGGGTGGTTTCTACGGCCTCTGACATCAGCCTTCAGGAAGGCTTGGACATAGCATCATTTGTGGCAGTTAAGGCAGAAGTAGAGAAAGAAAAAATCTAAGTTCTGAAAATTCTATGGAAACTCCTGCATCTAGTTTTTTGTTAGGAGGGTTGGAAGATATTGTCGTTAATAGTAATCTGAGAAGAAATGAATAGTTGAAAGCTTGTCTGGCCAACGGTCAGTTGATAAATGAGTTGGTTTCTGGACAAAATTTGAATTGTGTCTATCATTGTTGGTGGGGGGTTTGAATGCCAATATTTAACCTCGAATCCATACACAGAGCAGCCATATTTTTTGGAAGTAGCGTAGGGTGAAGATATTCCTCAGGGAAAATGGTTAGAAAAGGAGGGTTGTTTCAGCTTATCGCTCAGCCAAGAAGGGAGGCAAGAAGGGAGGAAACAGGCGAGCGGTCCTTTGACTATTTTCTCAGGGTTCAATAATGAAACTCCACTTGAATACATATCCTAGTAGGTGGGGGAGATCCCACAAGATTTCGAATTAGAACCAGAGGCGCGCATACAAGAACCTGGGGTTTCAATAACCCAGTTAGAACAAGTGGAGGAGTGGTGAAGGTCACTCGAGGAGGAGGATGACCATTTATAGGAGGGAAAACCACTTACAAGTTTGGCTGAACTTGGTCGGTAGAATGGATCGAAGCATAAGAAAGGGAAGATAATTAAAAATAAATTTGAATGCCCAAACCTGGTGTTGGGGGTCGACATCTAGATTGACAGGGTTATGGCAGCCTCAAAGCTCATATTGGTGGGTAGAGCGAGAGGGAAAGTTTTCTCTGCACAATACATCATAGAGTGGATAGGGAAATCTTGGTGTGAGGCACCGAAAAAAGTTGTGGAGGTGATTAGATTGGAAAAGGGTTGGTTCATGGTTTGTTTCAATAGTAGTGAGACAATGGAATGGGTTTCAACTCACAACTAGTGCTTTTGTACTCCACCAATACTATTCAAGCATTTGACGCCCCTCTTTGATGCACGGAGAGAGTGGAAAAGATTATGATATGCGTATGATTACTAGCCTTATCTCCGCACTTATGGACATAGGACATCTTCAGAGCTATTGGAAGTAGTTTGGGTCTCTACCTAGAAGCAGACATGTATTTTCAGGAAACAACATGTAGGAATGTGGCTCGCATTTTGGTTAGATGGGAAACAAGGGAAGGATTGTCTCACAAAATCTAGCTCGATATCAATGGTTACTCCTATTTCCAAATCATAGACTACGAGCACTTACCATTTAGATGTCACATATGCCATAAACATGGTCATCTAGCCGGTGGTTTCCCTCTGGGATATAGAAGGAGGAGAAGACAGAGGGGTGACATGTGGAGTGAGGATTGGGCACAACTTAAAGAGGAGGAGGAGTTTTAGATGGAAGGGGTAGAGACACAGCACGGTTTGGGGCAGATGTTGATGGAGGTGAAAGAAGACTATCCTTCACATCTGGATATCCCCCATGTCGGAGTAGGAACATACCCAAGAAGTCATAAGAACAGTTGAAATGGCCCAAATCTCAGTGGGTACTGTCACTCATTCCCCTTCCTCTATACAATATTCTCTACATTTTTTGTTAAATTCAGTCCCTGATCCTCGTTCCTCCAGCCATATATCAATGAATCTCCATGTTTAGACAATATATCACTTGTCACGGACAATATTATCACATCTATCCCTACCTTTTCTCTTGAGAAAACCGCTTACAACCTTTGACAAAGGGATAAAACGGCCTTGTCAATAGAACCCATAGGTGGTTTGGGAAGCCTTCCAAAACACACTATGCCTCGGAAAACCAGGGGAAGGGAGATTAATATGTTTAAGGAATAATTACAATCCAATTTAGACATAGCCAATGGGAAACAATCATCCCTTAAAGGGGAGCTTAGAGCAACGTAGACCCCTATCACTATTTCCAAAGGATCTAGTTATCCTTCAATTGTTGCAGTTTTGCTAGCAACCATAAGAGGCTAGCCTTAAAATCTCTCTTTCAAAATTACTATCCTAATGTTATCATGTCACAAGAAACCCTAGGTCCTAGTGAAACAGTCATGAATTCTCTTAAGGAAATCTTGTCAAAATGAACTTTTGTGATTGTTGATGCAAATGAAAGATCAAGGGGCTTAGCTTTGGGTCTCAAAGACTGTGTTTTAAAATTGAAAAATTCTTGGGGTTCTAAATTGTTGGCTGTGGAGCCTCATTATCTTCTTTATTCAAAGGTATCACTGCATTGGACCCCAGTTCGTAAGGTTGTCGTTCATTAGGTGGAAATTTGATGGTAGAAGTTATCTTTAGTTTAGAGTTTTTTTTCCCTAGAAGGAAACCCCTCACTATATATGAGGGAATTGTATTGCAGCTATGTAGATATGTATTCTAAGTGAGAAAGAGAGAGGAGATTGTGTGAGAGAGAAGAGGGAATTACAACTGATCGGTTGCAGTTTGTATCTCTTCATTTTTCTAGATAATATAAAAGGAAGGATTGGTTGTTTTTCCATGGACGTAGCCCAAATTGGGTGAACCACTTATTTTTGTGTCTCTCTTGTTTTATGTGATTTTTGTGTTTATATTTCTACAATAGTTTATGTGTTCAATTGGTCTATAATATATAACTTTCTAACATGATATGGTATTGGCCACTAAGGTTTACTTGCCTGAATTATGCTTTGACTTTACTCTGGTCAATATCTATGGTCTATGCGAGGAAAGGGTACTATTTTGGAATACTTTATTTTCAAAATATTTTATGCATGCTCCCAATCTAGCGTGAGAGTTGATTTCAATCTCTTTAGGCTTGTCTAAAACCTCGGATCCTCAAGCTCAAGTAGACCCCCTAGCTAACTTCTTCTTGAACAAAATCAGATATGGATATCGCATAGATTTAAATATGATTAAAAATACCCCTACATGGAGGAACATAAGAGTGTGGGATGCCAAGTTGGCTAAGGGACTAGACCGTTTTCTTTTAAATGAGGAATTTTTAAATCAAATCTCTAGCTTCAAGCAATGGGTGGATCCAAGAGGGGAATCAGACCACTCTCCAATCTTAATGGAGCTTAAAGTTCCTAATAAGAAGGTTGGATCCCTCTTTAAATTTAATCACGGTTGGCTCAAAGAACCTATTTTTTTGAGATTAGTAAATGATACCTGGAGACAGTTGGATAGGTCCCTAAACATATTCCCTACTCAATCTCTTACGGGAAATTTAAAAATATTGAAAGTGGAGACTATTAACTAGGCCAAAGAGAAAAAGATTAGGGAAGAAGTTCAACTTAGGTGGATTGGGGAGGAACTAGAAGGGTTGGAAAGCCTAGTAGAGATTAGATATGAGACAAAGGAGAAGAGGGACATGATAAAAAATTTAGAGACAAGGAGGAGGAAGATTTTAAATGACATTGGAGAAGAATGGAAAATCAAAAATCCAGTCATCTGGCTTTCAACTGGGGACGAAAACACCAAGTTCGACCAGAATTATGCAAAGGGGAGAAAAAACACAAATACCATATGGGAAATTAGTCGCGATGATGGGGGTAAGGAAAAATATTTCAATGAACTGGCTACTATGGGAAGAGACCACTTCAAAAATTATTCAAAGCTCCTGAGGGAGAAACAATCACTGAGGTTATCCGGTTGCCCAGCTCTTCCCTAGATGTGCAGAGGAGGAAGATAATGAGAGGCTAATGGCCCCTGTAATCAAAATTGAATTCAAAGGTGTTTGGGAGGCTATGCAACAAAAAGAAGAGTCCATGGCCCAATGGTTGGACTATTGAGTTCTTCCAACATTTCTTTGAACTACTTGGGAAGAGATTTTTGGGGTGGTGGAAGAATCAAGGAGCAAGGGCTTCATCTATGAACCTTTTAATACAACCTTTCTCGCTCTAATTCCAACATCTAATGACCCAAACTCCTTTGAAGAGTTCATACCTGTCTCCCTTTGCAGCTGAATTTACAAAATCATAGCTAAAATTGTTGCAAATCGGCTGAAACCAATTCTATCAAGTAATATATCCAAAGAAAGGATTGGTTTTCTTGATAGCACGAAAATACAAGAAGCTATTGGGCCCAAGAAACAATGCAAAACATTAAGAACTCAAATAAAAAATGCATGATTGTTAAAATTGACCTCTCAAAAGCATATTATAGGATTAATTATATATACCTGAGACTACTTATGAACCATTTGGACTTTATTATTGGTTCTATCAACTCGATTATGGGTTCCATATCTAATGTGTCTTTTGTTGTTCTCATAAATGGGGCTGCCTCTCTTTTCTTCCACATTCACAGAGGGCTTAGACAAGATTTCCCCTTATCCCCTCTCCTGTTTTTATTGGCTACTGAAGGGCTAAGTCAATTACTTCTTTAGGCCAAGAGGAGAGGTGACCAAAGAGGAATAGAAGTTGCAACAAACCTTTTCGTTTCTTATTTTCTCTTTGTGGATGACATTCTACTATTCAGTAGTGGATCTCGGGAAGATGTCGATCAGCTGAAGCTCTCCTTGAATCTGTTCCTTAAGGCTATAGGAATGAGCATAAATTCTCATAAATCCTTAATAACACATGAAGGACTCTCCTTAATAACACATGAAGGACTCTCAGGAAATGACTTAGAAAGAATTTTGACATCCCTCCCCTACGAAGTTATCCTTATGAGGGACAACCTAAAATACTTGGGGTTCCATTTAAAATGTGATTCCTATAAAAAAAAAGGATTGGAACTTTCTATTGTTGAAAATCAAGAATCATGTCAAGCTATGGAGTTTTAAATGGTTGTCAAAAGTTTGAAGATTGGTCCTCATTAAATCCATTCTTATTTCCATTCATGTATATCGGATTACCCTTACATGGGTTCCAAAAGGTATTCTATCCAAAATTAGGAAACATTGTAATCGTTTTCTCGAGGCTGGGGCAAAGGAGAATGTAGTGTTACCTTGGGTAGCATGAGACATAATTGCTCGTCCAAAGGAATGGGGAGAATGGGGTATAAAAGACCTTCAACCTTTTGCATCCTCTCTAGTAGCCAAATCAGGGTGGAGGCTTCTAAGAGAGGATAATTTATGGATAGCGGTGGTAAAGAGTAAATACATCGATCTCGTCCCCATGGATAATTGCATATGAAAGCCTAAAAAAGACTATTCCAAACCATCAGTCATTTGGAAGGAAACTATATAATATTCCAAGCTAGTGGAAGAAGGACTTGCATGGCACATTGGAAATGGGGAAAAGATATGAGTCGGCATTGACCCATGAGTAGGGTGCAATGGGGCTTTTACACTATCTAGAGGGGTTATGGACTTCCTTCATTCACAAGGTCTGTTCTTCCTGAACTAGATAAAAAAAGGTAGAGATAACTACAATCTGACATCACAGGTGGAAATCTACATAGGATATTCAATTAGATCCCCAATGGGGTCAAGAGTGGAAAATTTACATTAGGGAACTCCGTCATAGAAATTTTAGGATCATGGATTATCCAAACCCTCTTTGATGGGTTCACGTTCCATCATGGCACTACTCCCCAAAGTTTGGATACTATTCCCTCATGACTCGATACTTTGGAAACTGAAAATTCGAGCGAAAGCCAAATTGTTCTTTCCGTGTATGCTAAAAAACGAAGTTTCTACATGGGAAAATTTACAGAAACAAAACAAACATGGTCCTACTTAGTGTATCTTGTGCAAGGACTTTGAAGAATATGTCAGCCATTTACTTCTAAGATGTTTGTTCTCCATCAAAGTGTGGGAAACAACATTGTCTCTCTTAGGAATCAGATCAATCTAGAATGGGAAAAGTTGCGGGGCATCTTGGAAAAGTTGGTGGACTACGACCTTAGACAAAAACATAAAAAACATCCCTCTCATTATCTCCTAGCGGATTTGGCTAGAAAGGAATAAAGGCATCTTCAAGTGAGTTTCTTTCTCTCCTTCTCTGATTGCTATAGAGTGTGCTTCGATCTTCAATCTCCTCCCTTCCATTGATCCCCCTCAATCAATTAGAAATATCAGTGCATAACACATTAGACATGATATCCGACGGGAATACTTTGGTGGTGCTTTGGACGTTGAGAACCGGTGTGGATTAGGGTTGGTTATACATATAAATGAAAAGAGATCTTTAAAAGCTTTTGTGGGTATCAGAAGAGGCAGAAACAACTATGTTGAGTTACTTCTTTAAAATTTCTTTTATGCTCGCTCATTCACTTGGGGATTGGCTCAGTTCAAATATTTGGTGACTCCATGAATGCTATAAACTGGTTCAACAATACTAAGAGATGTCAAGATCACATTTTGATCCCTATCATTGAATAAAATCTCTTTTTAAAACTGTCATTTGATCTTATTACTACTTTCCATATCTAGACGAAACGGAATACAGCAGTGGACCTCTTATCTAAGGAGGACCTTTAGCAGGATGTGGGCATATGGTGCATAACTAAGACAATCGATGGTATATTCCATGTGCCGGACCACCATCCATATAATATATAATTTCATCTCACAATTTTTTTTTCCTTCTCACCATTATCTAGGTCTCAGTGACTTGGGTATATCTTGTATCTTTTGTATAAGTTATTTTGAGATGTGGTCTTATTATGGGTCGTTTACTCCAAATTGGGGATACCTTTTTTATTGAACAAACATATTTTCTTGTGACTTGGATTGTGGCATACTTTTGTACATGTTTCTTTGGACATTTATGCCCCGGGTGATTTCACTATTTTTTGAATGCTTAAATGCATATGCTATGTAACTTTTTATTTCATTAATAAAAATTTAGCCGAAAAAAAGTATAAGCCAAATAACATTATAGTTATGAATAATTATAAAAAAATAAAATTATATTATGTAGTGTAGTGAGAAAATTTTAAAGATGAAATTTTTAGCAAATGAACTATTTTTTTGGACATTCTCTAAAAATTTATCTATTTTCTATATTTATGATTTTTTAATTTTAATAATAATTATATGTCTTTTTATTAAATATTGACCTACACTCTAAATATGAATTTTACAACTAAAATAATTGCCTACAATATTATTTATACAAGAACATTTAAATCGTTAAAATATTTATTGTTTATGCTAGAATCTAAAATATATTAACAGTTTAAACTTTCATGAGTACATGTAAATACATTAGGCAGAGAACCAAACCAAATAAACCTCTGCTAAACAAAAATTCCTACCGCATTCTCTGTGTCCATGTCACATGGAGAACCTCCGACCATATTACATGCATGTAATTCCTCCAATTACCCAACCTCCTGAGCATCTAGAGTACTTAGACTATATAGTCCAGTGAAAGCATTGTTTTTATTCTGAGGAAAAAAATATAGTTTCGTGTCACTATTCTTCACGAAATGGATCTAACAATGTGTTTCTGTTCTTTATAACATTATTATAATAAAATCTTACAACATATGCTACATGTTCTGATTCTATATATCAGAGAAAGATACTACACGTTTTTCAGATAGCGAAATAATAAATTTATTATATTGGCTTCAAATCTTTAAAGGAACATGTGAAATCTCAATTCAAGACTGAGAATGAGAATCCATTTCGGAGACTTACAAAAGAAAAAGAACCAAAAATTGTGAGGCAGACAGACCAGAATGTGATTCCCCCAAATCAGATGTCAGTAATAAAACCCTAGACCTATTTAAAATAAATTATCTAAAGAGGACCAGACTCTAAGCGCCGCTGAATTTTGTAACAGCCTTAGTATCCTCATACACAACGTACTTGGCGAGCTCCCTTCGAAGAACGAGTCTTAGGACTATTTGGATCTCCTGGGAAGTGATAGTTGGCTGCTTATGGTAGCTAGAGGGTATTTAATTTTAACTTGCTCAAAATGTTAACCATTACAATATCTCTATTTGTTCGAGCACTAAGAATAAAAGGAACATTGTTAAGATTAGAACTAATTCTCATGAGCTTTGAAGTGAGACTAAACAATAGTCTACTCCCAAGATTCCCTAGGACAATAGAATTTGTCAGATTTGTGATATTAAAAAGGAGGAGATGAAAATCAATTCCTTTTAAATTGTCTGACTTTTGCCCACATCTACTCTCAATTCCCTGTCATCAGCCACACCACCAGTCTTCTTGAGTTATTAAGCCAACCCAACTATAACAATCTTGGAACTCCTTTTAATGTGCTCTTTCATCACATAAACAAGATTTTGAAGAATCACAATTAGACTTTTTTTTGTTGATGCCTAATAGACCACATTGGTCTTAGTGGATTTAATCATCATCATCCTCATTAATAAATTCTTTAGAGCTAATCAAAACTTCTTTCGAGAGTTCATGGTTGGTTTGAAGGTTTTTCTAGAATATCTAAACAATGCAATTTTTATTTTTTTATGTTGTGTTTTTTCTTTTTTCTTTTTTTCAAGGGTTTTTTTTGAAATACTTAACTACTACTAATTTTTATTTTTATTTTCAAATCTCTAAAACTTTTGTATTAGTTATAAATAAATATTTTGAATATAATGTCAGTTTTGTTAGTTGAGATTTATTTTAAGATTGTCCAACTTTAAAATACTTAATTCAAATCTCTAAAACTTTTGTATTAGTTATAAATAAATATTTTGAATATAATGTCAGTTCTGTTAGTTGAGATTTATTTTAAGATTGTCCAACTTTAAAATTCATGGTACAAAGTGGGAACTAAAAATAAATTCCACAATGATAATAAAGTTTAAAGCAACTTAAAATAAGTATTATGGTTGAAAAAAAAAAATTAATATGTGAGAGATAAATTTTTGGGGGCTAATCCATACTTCCTTCAAGGTTCAGGGTGGGTTTTAAAGGGTTTTATTGGAATGTTAATAATGAATTTTTCATTTTTTTAATTTAATTTAAGAAAAAAATGTTATAAGTTATCATATCTTAGGTTTGTTCACTTTTACATTGTGCTTATTTTTTAGTAGGATTTCAAAAAATTGTGTGTTTATTTTTATGTTGAGATGTTTATTTTAGAATAAGATTTCTAAATTTTTCATTTTATTATGTCTATAAGTGAGTTTATTTTGTAACAAACTTTTAGAATTTTAATTTAATTAGTAATAATTAATATGTGGGCGTTAGGGTTTCCAAAATTTTCATTTAATTATGTCCATAGATGCGTTTATTTTGTAACAAATTTTTATAATTTTAATTTATTTTAGTAATAATTAATGTGTGGTTGATAAGGATTTAACTTTGAGAGAACATTCTAGAATATTCATAGTAATATTCACGTCTACTTAATCTATGAATTCAACTACTCTTTTTCTAATGATCTCTGGCTATAAGTTGACTCGTTCCATCTTAGTTTTCATTCTATCTCCATCGACAACCATCTCCATCTCTGTTAGTAACTTTTTAGCTACATTCTGCTCTCTCCCACAATGCGCTGCAGCTGCACTCAAACTCCACCTCCACAACTTGCTCCAGCTAAACTCAAACTTTAGTTCCCCTCATGATTGAAACGGCATTCTAGTGTGTAGACTACACCTCGGATTAATCCTTTGACAATTGACACAAAGAGCTAGAAGTGGGGTATATCTAATTTCTTCTTCCCATGGCCAAGCTTAAATCAGTGCTCTCCAGGACAAACATGGCCAACCTTGCATTCAAGGTCAGTTTCATTATGAATGTTGTACAGAGAAGCAACTACGATGCCAAAATACTCCCCCTCTTTGGAGACCTCATACGTCCCCTTCTACCATAAAGGAAAAGTGATGATTTGTTATTAGAGAAGGAAGTTGGGGTTGCAAAGTTAAATGGAGAACGATCTAGAGCCATCAATGGCAGCTGTAGAGTTGAGATTGAGGACTTGCAGATCATGGAAGCCAAAGTTGGAGACCATTAACGAATTCCAACAAAAACTCCACGACTTGATGCCGTCGAATATTGAATAGTTTTGCTAGCATAAATATTTCATCTGATCAAGAAATTACTAATAAGATTGATCTATTGTGTATCTGTTGTATTGAGTTTTATTATCACATTAATGATGAAAAACATGTATGTACAGATGAGAGAGCACATGCCTCTCTTTATTTTACTCATTTTTATATGCATCTTGTTGTTTTTCTTTCATATATAATTGTTTAGTCTATTGTTTTCATCTACATTTGTTCAGATTTGGCTTCATGGAACATGTTCACATATCTAGTTTGTATTTTTTTTAGATATCCAAAGAAATAATAAAACTCTGGATCTGGCCTTGAATGCGACGGGGGACATGAAACTGGCCTTAAATGTAAGGTCGGACATGTATGTGGAGATGGGATATGGTTGAGAGAATTGTAAGCATGTTGATGAGGGAAGAAAAAGGAAATTAACTAAGACAGAGAGTTGGGGAGATAAGAGTCGCAGCCATGACATTTATGAGCGAAGACATTTATGAGCGAAGATGGGAAGAAAGGGTCATCTATGTGTGTTATGGAAGACATGATAACAGTGCTCAAAGTAGAATATAAAGGGTGTAGAGTTGTGTTGTATCTCTCTTATCTCTTTCGGTCTCATATTTGCATTACAGAGATTGACTAATACCGACCTAGATCCATCTAACTCTAGATCTATCATGTGCCCAGTGGGATCAAATCCCTCAAAGTGCAAACCTCCTTTTTGGAGTGTAGAATTTGAGGAAATATTTGCACCTCGATGGATTTGATCCCTGTCTCCATATGATAGATCCAGAGTTAGATGGATGGAGGTTGGTTCGAGTTGGGGGAAACAATGTCACATTTTTAGATTATCATAATTACGTATATTTTTTACTTGTACATCATACCTTGAAATTTACATGATTAGAAATACAAATAGTAACAAATAATATCAATGTAACAATTTTTATTAATCCCCAAAATGAAATAATTCGTAATATATTGAAAAAATGCATTAATCATTTCATTCAGATATGATATGAAGAAAATATTGAAAAAGACATAAATCACTTAGCAATTAATCTTAATCTCTCTTCTTCTTCTTTTCTCATAGACACACCAGAAAACTTTTCCATCTTTTCGTATCAATGGTAGGGAAAAGGAGGTTGAAATCAAAGGCCCTCCAAATATTTAACTCAAGATATCCCTATAAAAGTAAGACCTTGTCGCTCTATCCTTGGGACTTATGAATTGTTAATCCCCAAGCAAGTCTTAATGAAATTTGTTTATTATGACCTCTTTCAATAGGTATAATAGGAATAGTATGAGGGAATAATTCATCCCATGGAACTCCAACATAATTACCAAATTTTACTAAAACATATATTGGAGGATCGGAGGTGATGCTTGAAGATTATACACAATATCTTGAACTACTCCAAGGGCGCCATTGGCAAGCCATAAATTTGAAGTAAGCATAACCCTAGCTCCAACAACAAGAAGGAGATCATTATCCAAATTTTAGTCATCTGCTTCAATGGTGTGGTTGCTATCTAATCATGTAGCAACACTACATGCAAGAGGGTGATTTAGGGACATCAAGAAACACTTATTGTGATTGTGCACATAATCATTTATTACAAACAAATGTATAGCCTTATTAAATGACTTTTTTGTTGAAGCATCCAAATTGGAATTTGTACATGTCATTAGTAATTTCCAGTCTTCTATTGTTGAAATCACATCTCTCATCTTCATTAATAGATGAAGAAAACATCTTTGATCATTGCTTTATCCATCTTACTTGAATATTGTATCAAGAGTTATAACAGTTGTGAATAAATTCCATAATTTTGTTGCATGACCTTAAGATGCATATGCAAGTTTATCCATAACATGAGGTAGTTGCCCTAAATGTCCAACTAATATAATTGATATTCCTCCAAAAGAAACATATTTATTATGAGGAATATTTTGACGAAGCCAAGCATCAATATGTGTCAACAAATTTCTCCCTATAAAACTCTTCTCATCAATAAGGATGTACTTAACATGTTTCATCTCCTCTTGTAAGGTAAGAAAATTTGACCCTTGTAAACCAGTGAAGTTCCTTACTAGTATATGAAGAGCTGAGTATATTGTTGATGTAGATATGTTGAATGTTGCAAGACTAATACAGGTCAAAAGAAGAAATGAGCTCTTATGAGGAAGAGAGTCCATTTCAAGTGCTTGTATAATAACACTAATCAAGTGAGACTTTCCTGTACCTATTTTCCCTTGGATAATAATTTACAAAGATTATTTGTTGTCATCTCCTTTGTAATGTTCAAAACTTATATTAAAATATATTTTTTGTTTTTCTCCCAAACTTTCAAATGAATATTTTGAAACAATTGCATTCACATTTTTCTTATTAGATATGAAGTTCATTGCACATTTTCACTTCTCTTCATCAACAAAGCTAAAACTTCAATTTTTTCATAACATCAAGATCCCTAAATCCAATCATGTCAAATTCACTCACATGTATAAACTTATTCTTATACAAACCTGAAATAATCTCCCACTCATGTTTCTTATACTAATCCTTTACATGTAAAAAATCTTCATCCCCTTATGGATATTGAGCTAGATCCTTTGAAGGTATTTGATTACAATCAATATGCCAAGGATTATAGGAAACAATTCCCAATTTCATATGATGTCATCATCTATAGCTCTAATATCTGTATGAAAATCATGAAATGGCTTGTACAATACCAACTCATACCAACAAAACTCTACCAACCTATCATTGTTGCGAGGGGGAACTGAAGAAAACTTAGGAAAGACTCATGCAATGGCTCCATTATTTCGTGGTAACCATTTCCCTTCATGGTGATGTTTGTCATATGACCACAATCTAGCAGCTTCTATCAATGAAAGGTGTTCCATACTCACAAGTCTCTCCATATATACGTCAATAAGAGAATTATCATTATGGTCATCATATGCATCAACTTTTACTTGTTTGAAGACCCTTGTCCCAACATTTAGAACAATGAATCTATGACTACATTTAGAAAGTGGAAGCTACAAAAGCATATGCAATGTTTCTTAGTCTCCTATATCCCTCTCAACAATAGTCTCATAGAATAATGTTCTTCATTTGGATTTAGAATAGAATAAATACATATCATGGAATCTCTGGGACCCTTTTTCTACTTTTGATGCATATTTCGCTATGTAGTTAATCACAACATGCCTAGAAGAACAAGTTTCGAATCCATATTTGCATGCCACATTATTAATATTTCAAATCTATCATCATTTCATCTAGGTTCATATATTTTTTCTCCACTCTCATCAACATAAAGTCTTGACATTTTGTATAACTCCCATGGTGCCTTATATCTAGACACCAACTTCCCACCCTTTTTTTGCAGGCATGATTTCTCATTGCACGTTATGTGGTGCTCAACACAATTGAGAATTTCTTCATAGTCCATTATTACATCAGATTGAAATATTTGTTCATTGTTCTTTAAGCAAGGATGATCGTCATCATTTCATTGAATATGGATATTTATTTGATTTTTGTTACGTCGATTGAATACATGGAAAGATATATCAAAGTATTATTTTGCAAGTCTAACTTGAGTGGGGTCATTGCGATTCAATTTTTCCATATTGGGATCATTTTTTAGCCAAAGAAACCCATGCATATGTGGAGATCCACGATGTTTCTATTCATAATGACACCAAAAATCTGTAGCATGATGAAATTTTGAAAAAAAAAAATCATCTCAAAACAATGTATGTCTCAAATTCACATAACTTACTACAATGTGAGGATTATCAATCACATTTTGGCATCTCCATTTCCTTGTTTCCTTTGGATTTGTAGGTGAGGTGTCAAGAATCAATACATGCAAATATGACCATTGCATATCTGCTACACTCAATGTGAAGAATATTGTAGGAGTCCCAATTCGTTGAACCAAGACACATAATTATGCATGACATTTAGTCCAATATGCACATGTTCCTCTTAGAACTTGTCCAAATCTCATCAATCTATCTAAAATTTTAGAATTGGGAATATTTTGTCAATTCTCCCTTAACTCATCAATTGTTGTAGGTAATTATGTCATATTTTTTTTAACAAAAATTGCAAAAGACACTTGATCATGATGCTCATGATAATATTAAGTAAAAAATATATAAATTAAGGATGTCTCCCAAGCCTGTTGTCATGAAATCTGAGGAGATGTTTTGCATACTCATGAAGATACACATTTCTTAGTGGTGGTTGTAACCAATCAGCTTCTCCTCTAGGGAACAATGTCTGAAATTCCATATCAAATAACTCTTCAGTATTATACTCATTTATGGGAGATGAACCAATTGTAGGCTAATTAATAATATCTATAGTTTCACATTTGGTTGGTTTACTTCTCCATTAGGATTATTTTCCTATACTCGAATAATTTAAATTTCCCTAGGTGAATTTGGAGGCCTTGCAACAAAGGATGTTGTGTTACAATATTCTAAAGCATCTTCACGACCTGGAGCTCCTTCTAACATTGCAAAGTCCATGTCACTGTCCATATCTAGTAGTATAATAGAATTAATCATATGCGACATATTTGTTGTTTTTTCTGGTATCTCTTCCATAACATGCATATCAATTTCTACACCTTCATAATATGGATCATTTTGAATTTTATAGAATAATGCAACTAGTACCTTTTTCCTTCTAACAGTGAAATCATAGCTTGAACTTTGCTAGCCATTTCTTCACACAACTATCATTAAATCCAAATATTTAATATGTCGAGGTAATTTCTTGGAAAAATCTTTGACATCTTAAGAAAAATTAATTGTTTGTCCTCTATATTTGTATTGGCCACCTATTGAATGCATTACTTGCAAAATTGGACTAGCTCATACTATCAACATTTCCTCAACTCGTGTAAGAATTCCAAGGATCAAAGGCTAGAGCCCATGATTCATATGATTTTGTGATGAAAATATATGTTTATTACCCTCTCATTTACATCTTGTACACATTGGACCTCTATTAGTAGTCAACACTTGAATTCCATGATATGACTCCTCACACACATGGCACATTTGAGTTGACCTAATTTATCAATTCTTTCGCGAAATCAATTATGTGTAGTAACTTCATCTTTAGATGAAATTGCTCATACATTAGACATCATTTCAAGTTCTTCATTACATTCCTCCATTAGTTGATGATTTTCAAGATTCATACCCAATCGTACATTGGGCATCATTTCATGTTCATCATCATATTTCTCCATTGGTTGATGAATTTTGAGATTCATACATGTAGGAGAAAGAGGTTGAATTATTGACCTTACATCATTGAGCCCTATTGATTGTCTTCTCCGATGTGATATTACTTGTTCTCTATTTTGACTTCTTTGTTCTTCTTTTTCATCCTCATTCATTGCTTAAAATTTCAATCTTTTCTTTCAGAATTATTTCTTCGTTCTTCTCCCCTTTCATCCTCATTCTGCTTTTGTCATTTTAGCCTTTTTCTTTCATGATCCTCCCTTTGTTGTTCTTCCCTTTAATCATTAGTCGTTTGTTACATTCACAATCTTTGTTGCTCATTTTTCTTGTATCCTCTTTAGTTCCTTTTCCATTTCAATTAGTTCATTCATAGGATTTACTCCTTGTCTTCAAATAGTCTTTGTCTATGTACACTTCTCATTTCTTCAATATTGTTATTCTTTATTTCCACATTACTAATACTCATGTTTCTATATTCGTATAAAAAACCCAAACATATAAATTAACAATTATCTTCTTATATTTTTCAGAAACAAAGACTCATGATTATAATAAATAATATTTTCAATGAAATAAAATAAAATAAAAATAAAATTAACATTATTTTAATATCATAAAACATTTTCAATATATTTTTTTCCTAATGAACAGTTATAAATATCTAGGAAACATTGAAAATAAAAGTTTTAGACATTGAAAATTAAAGTGAATTAATGAAACATTGAAAACTAAAGTTGCCTCCAAGAAAAGTTAGATTATTTCAATAATTTTATTATTATGCTTGAACATTATCTCATATTCTGTATTCCGTATAATATTTCATTTTATTGTATTAAAAAATTAGATTATAAATGATAAATTGAGATGTAATAGGTAAAATTTGAAAAAATTAATGCTTTGAGTGAGAAAGAGTAAAATTAAAAGTGATTTTTCCTAAATTTGTTTGGAATTAGTTTTTCATACCATATTTTTGGAATGGGTTCTAAATTTAAGATTATTTTTTTAAATATAATTGTTGATTTCAGAAATCTTAATCTTCCATCCACCATATTGTTGTGTTATTTCTTATTAAAAAATTAATTCCATTTATTATACATGCCTAAACTAGCAAGTATATAGGGATCTATTTCGCTCTCCCTACCATTACTCTTGATCAAAAAGATAATTTTAATATAAATTTTTCCTTTCATATTTTATAAATGTTTTTATCAACTTATTAAATATTGACAAGTTTTTTCTCTGGTCAACCATACCCATTGAAGCCTTTGGAGTCTTATTGCAGTGAAAAAGTCACTTTTTGCACAAAAAGCTAAGATAAAGTTAAAACATAATCAAAGATGAAGCTAATTAATGCTAGCCTGGGTTAGCATTAGTTCATAACATTTTATGTTAAATTAATTTGCATGGAAAATAAATTTATTCAAAGTTACCTCACTACCTTTTTAAGCAATTATGTCACCTCTTTACCATTCAAGTTTCACTCAACTACCATTCTAAGTGTCACTACTTTAAGCGACTTGCTTCCACCACCTCTTAGCATTTGGTCACCTGTCACCAAACATAAACTTATCATCCCAACCATTGTATATGTGCTTCTCCTTAACCAATTAGCCAAGGTTAATGTTTGCTAGGTCGAGATTTTGTTGGATTGTCCATTAAAGTGGAGAAGGTGGAAAGAACAACACTTGGTTTCAATCCGAAAAAAGTTAACTTTGAACTTGCAAGTGTTGCAAACATTGGAGTGGGCAGGATAATGGAATTGAATAAGCAAACAAGGAAAAGGCAAACGAGTGGGCATTTGAATCAACAAACAAAGAAAGGGTAAACAAGTGGGCAGTAGGGCACATGAAACATGAAGGTAGGGAAGCTTTATTGTTTTACATGGTAATGTTCTAATTCCTTTTTCCATGTTAGAACATATCCTTTATAGTTTTTCCAGTCCTCATTTTTCTCAATATTAACTTTTTGGAGGTTTTTATGATATATTTATTTTTATATCTGTGTAAGATAATTATATTTTTACTTGCTTGTTTTATAGCTTCACATTGGATTTTCTATTTTTGTTGTTGTGGGTGCTCTAGTTGTCTCCAAAGAGAAGTCATTGGGGTAAGTATTTTAATTCTTGTGTATTCAAAATGAGGTGGTTTTTTTTAGGTATTAGTACTATGAAGAAAGCCAGACCTAGAGTTTCTACTACTACTATAATATCCTAGTTACCAATGGAAAATCAGTTATACCTGGAAGTTGGAATTCCATGGAAATACAACTCTTAATTAATTATTCTTTGGATGAAGTGACAAAGTAGTATATAAAGAAAGATGTTTTACCCTCCATTACTATATGGATCTTGCAATCCTTTGGAGAATATTATATAGCTTCCAAAACATTTTAGCAGGGTTCTTATGTTCTGGGTATCAACAAAAACAACTTCAACAAAACTCAACGTTTAATAATAGTAATCATTCTAAAGTTTGATTTTCAATAAATCAACAAAAACAACTTCAACAAAACTCAACATTTAATAATACTAATCATTCTAAAGTTTGATTTTCAATAAATCTCAGGATAAGATGGATCCATAGACTAGATTAAATTCATTGAGAACTTACATGACCACCAAATTTTAATGTGATCCAATTTCGCCTTGGCAAAATTTCATATATCCTCTTACGATTCTATGCATACTATTTCATATCGAATAAATCCAAGAGAAGAATTGTTGTATTCCATGTGGAGCTTAACAAATTTTACTGCGATCCAATTCGGTACGGGTAAAACTCCATATATTCTCTTACAATGGTCTGCAAAAGATTTGATGTCGATAGATCCAAGGAAAGAATTAATGTATTCCTTGTGGAGCTCATTGGCATAACCATTTCAGTACAAGTATGCACGCATACTATCAATATCAACAATGACAATATTTGATGTCGATAGATCCAAGGAAAGAATTGATGTATTCCGTGTGGAGCTCATTGGCATAACCATTTCAGTACAAGTATGCACGCATACTATCAATATCAACAATGACAATGGCTTCAAGTTATTTGATTAAAAGATGGTTGCAAGATTGTTTGATTACTTTAGGTTGCTTGAATTAGCGACAATGGCTTCAAGTTGTTTGATTAAAAGATGGTTGCAAGATTGTTTGATTACTTTAGGTTGCTTGAATTAGCTGGTCTTAGTTTGAATAAACAAGTAGTCAACCTATTAATTCCACCCTTCTTTGATATCTAGTTGAAGATCGAGAATGCAACATTGAGGTTAAAGGTAAGGATGCCTTAGCACCTACACTGAAATAATAAAAATAAAACGAAAATCAAATATACTCAACTAGCTATTTGATTGACACCCCCCAACCTCCCATACAATTATTATCATCCAACAAACCTCCCATACAATTATTATCATCCAACAAACCATACTTGGGACAACATAGTTTTCAAAGGAGAATAGAAACACATAAAATGCTAACAGAAATAAAATTTATTTCCAGACAAATAGACTGGACTATTACCATACTTGGCTTAGAGTATGACAGTAATTGAAATGGTATGGAGCATATTTTTTAATAAATAGTATCATTTGATATTGTTCGCAGTAAAAAGAGGTTGTCCATTACGGATTCAGGACTATAGAGTTGTACACTATCTACAGGGTAGCCATTCAAACAATGACCAATCCCCGAAAATTACCAACCAAATATTAAAACCTCTGCTCAAAAGCAGCCACGGGAATAACTTGTATGAAACGCCAACAAGCACCGATGCTTTCTCTGACGGGTTATATTGCCCTTCACCTATATAATATAGGAAAAACAACACCTCCAAATTGGCATACTTCAGGAGATAAAATGAAAAAGCTGTAAATATTCTGAAAGAATTTGTCAAGGCAATACATTATTAATCTTAATACATACTACATGATTGGTTTGACCATCCCAAATTATCCCAAGCGTTTGTAGACAAGCAGCAACGGATAACAAAGAACCATAGTTTTATAACCATATTAATGTTCATGGCATCGACATTTTATCCATACACCCAAAATCGCATCTCATATTCATCTCATATTCATCTCCACTGCATTGGAGTCTTGTTTAGTTGAGCATGCTAATGAAAATTAGTTAATTTACTTTGGCATAGGCTAACCTTCTGCGATAAATTAATTAATATCATTATATTGTCGTAATTATAACTGGAGGCACTATATTGTCGTTGTGGTCAAGGAGATCACGTGGGATCATCTGAAAGGCTGAAGGTGAATCAAGACTACATTACATGTCACATGTCTTATTCATAGTTAATAATAATAATAATAAATTGAGCCCAGAGGGTTAGCTCAATTGGTTTAAGTTTCTGTGGTTAAAAGATCTTTCCTATTGAAAAGTCACAAGTTGACTCAAGCTCTAAAGTCCTAATTAGTGGTCTCAACTCAATATATATATTATATATATTATATAAATATTATATATTAGTTATGTCACAATCTAACTCTTCTGTTAATTATATATATATATATATATATATATATATATTAGTTGAGTCCCTGTAAGTTTTAAACAATCTTTGCTATTGAAAGGTCACAAGTTCAATTCTCTAGACACCTTTGGGTCAAGCTCCATGGTTGATGTAACATACCCTTACTATCCCTAGCCCCAGCTAAGGATAAAGTTGACCCAACCTCCAAATTCCAGTAATGAAAATGAGATTTAAAATTTTTGAACTTTTGAAATCTTTTCAAAACTTAAATTAGATGTCATAATTGTATTGTACCTTCAAAACCTTTCTAATCCTAAGAAATTTGTCTCACTCCTAAATCAAAGAAAACAACTCAAAATAATATTAAAACTAAATTAAATACCTTAATTAATTTTAATTTTCCCTTGGGAAGAATCTTTTTAGTTAAGTTTAACTTTTTGATTTAACAAACTTAACACACAAAAAAATTAAAATTAATATTTTATTATTATAACACAAATCTATTTTTAAAAAACTCACTCAAAATCATATATATATTATAACGTAACGTCAATTCCACATTACCATCGTAGATAATTGTGAAAATTTTATACTCAAATAAAATATATTAATAGTGAAAACCCTAAAGCGTACATTTAAATATATTAATAGTGAAAACCCTAAAATATAAAATATATTAATAGTGAAAACCCTAACGCAAAGAACAAAATCTTTCGCTGTTGTCATTTTTGTTGGGGATTTTTCTGATAAAATCCCAAAAACAAACAAACAAACTGAATACAGAGCAATTCTCTGTTTTTCTCCTCAGGATCTTTTGCACAGGGAAGCAAATAAAATTTTGAGGACAGAGATTTTTCACACCAATAAAACCTTTATATTCATTAATAAAAACACTGATACATATTTCTTCCTCTTACTGTGAGGGATTCACCAAAAACTTTCACCAAAAACAAAATTACTCTGCCTCTGTTACAAATGATTTTTACACTGCTGTGTAAAATCTACATTCACATTTACTGCTGTAAAAGACCTTTTACATTTACTCATTTACCACTGTAAAATGAAATTCTTACATATGCTATAAAAATTTCTTACATAAGTTTACTGTTGTAAAAGAAATTCTTTCACATTCACTCCTGTGTGAAATTCTTCATTACATTTGAAATGTTGGGTTTTTCACATTTCATATTAAAAAAAAGATATATTACCTTCCCATGGTTTTCAACAAACAACTATGTGCACCTGTAAGAAGAAATCCAAATTTCATTCCGGAGATTTTTTTTCTTCTTCCCCTGGTTCTCTATTCGCCGCCGCGAACCCAAAATTGCTTCTCCACCCGTGTGCAACACTAAACTGAAGTCAACACACATACCGTGAAACTATATGGCGTACATACTATGGGTTAACCAAAAAAAATTAAGCCGTATGAAAAACTTTAAATGTATTACCTAAAACTATGACATTTCATTAAATGCATTAAATAAAACGTGCCGTAAAAGTAAAATTAACTTTCTGACAGGTTCAATGAAATCCTTGTCCGTTGACCTGATCGGACGCAATTCGCTCACCAACCTCACACAAAACAAATGAACTTTAGCGTCCGGGGAGTGGGTGGTTTTGAGTTCGTACACTGGACGCGTGGCAGCTGATCGGGGTGTTCAGAGGCCCTCTGACATAAACCACTTTTTGCCAAAAGCGTTGCGAAATGTGCTGTGGTTTTCTGAGGTGGTTTTGCATTGCCATTTATTGTTCCTGCATGGCAGATGGAATTATGGTTTCAACACTCCCCTTTAATTTCAGCTGCTGGGCATTCAGTCATACCCAAACATTTTCTTAAAAACTCAAAGCTTTTCTGGTCCAGTGGCTTTGTTAAAATGTCTGC
>APFE030541476.1:0-45347 GCA_000404065.3 Pinus taeda | reverse complement strand
GCATGTAGGAAGGCAAATCTAATTGAAAAGCATTATTTCCAACCTTCTTGAGGATTTTGAATGGACCATAACGAATAGGCTTCATCTTTTTACCTTCTCCTTGCATTATTTCCTTACCAATGTACAGCCATACCTCATCCCCTTCTTGAAACTTGTGATCGACTCTATGCTTGTCGTGTCTTTCCTTGTACTTGCCTTGACTTTTCTCAAGTTGTTCTTGAATTTGCTGATGTATTTGCTGAATTATTTCAATGAATGAATGAGCTTTGTCAATATCACTGTGTCCCTCAATGGCGACATCTTTCTCCAGAATGAAATCAAGAGGCGATTTTGGCAAGTAACCAAAACAAGCTTCAAACGATGAGGTGTTTGTGGAAGAGTGCTTGGCACGGTTGTAAGCATGTTGTATGTAGTGCAAATGTTCATCCCAAAGCTTGGGATGCTTGTTATCCTCTCAAGAGGTGCACAATGGTTCTGTTCACAACTTCGGTTTGTCCATCTGTTTGCGGATGGAAAGCAGTACTTTTCTTCAACTTTGTGTCCATCATCTCCCATAGGTTGGACCAAAAATTCCCCACAAATCTGGAATCCCTGTCACTAATAATGGAAGTAGGCAAACCAAAGTAAATCCATACATGATGAAAAAATAATTCAGCAGTTTGTTCAGCAGTTATAGTTTTCTTACAAGGCATAAGTATACACATTTTGCTGAAACGATCAACTACTACATATAAATAATCATGCTGCTTTCTAGATTTTGGAAAACCTCCTACAAAATCCATAGAGATGCTCTCCCATGGTCTAGAAAGTACCGGCAAAGGAGTATAAAAGTCAAGCTTCCTATTACTAGGCTTGCTTGTAGCACATAATGAACAACTTCTTATGAACCTTGAAACAGAATCTACCATGCGAGGCCAATAACAATACCTCTATAGATGTGCAACTGTTTTTCTTACACCAAAATGGCCAGCAATAAGAGAATAATGAGCTTCTCTTATGACATTGATTCTCTCCCCCTCTGATATACACAACTTTCCCAAATGAAACAACAAATTGTTATGCATGTGATAGTCATTTTCCTCTACATGTTTTCCTTTACTCAAGTTAGCATACACATCTTTAAAGTCATCATCAGATGCATACTATTCTATGTAACTATCATGTACAATGGAATCATTCTTAAGTAAAGTAACAACACCAATAATAGGCCTTGAAAGAATATCAACAACTTTATTCAGAGTACCTTTCTTGTACCTTATTACCAAATGGAATTGTTGCAAGAAGCCCGTCCATCTGAAGTGTCGTGACTGTTGTAACTTGCTTTGTGATTGCAGGTACTGTAAGGGCTGATGGTCGGTATGTATAACAGTTTCTTTGCACATCAAATAGTGTTTCCACTTTTTGACGCTTTGTACCAATGCATACAACTCCTTATCATAGATAGGATAATTTACCACAGCACCATTAAAAGTTTCAGAGTGAAAAGCAATATGCTTACCATGCTATAGAAGAACTGCACCCATAGAATAATCACTAGCATCGGTTTGTATCTCAAATGGCTGTCTCAAATCTGGTAATGCAAGGACCAGAGCTGAACTAATCTTCTCTTTCAGAGATTCGAAAGCTTTTTGCTGCTTGCCTCCCCATTGGAAAGCATGCTTCACACTTGTCACTTCATGCATAGGAGCTAATATAGAAGAGAAGTTAGAGATGAACTTCCTCCAATATTGAGTTGCACCCAAAAAACTTCTTACCTCTATAATGGATTTGGGAGTAGGCCACTTCACAATAGCCTCAATCTTAGCAGGATCAATTCTCAACGCACCTCCTCCTACTATGTGTCCCAAATAAACCAAAGAAGTTTTTCCAAATTCACACTTTGACATTTTAAGAAATAATTGATTCTTCTTCAAAACATCAAGTACTTTCCTAACATGCATGACATGATCTTCTCTATACTTGCTGAAAATTAAGATGTCATCTAAGTAGACAATAACGAAATCATCAAGAAAAGGACGCAAGACATCATCCATTACCCGCAAGAAAGTTGCAGGTGCATTGCACAAACTAAACTGCATCACAAGCCATTCAAAGAGTCCTTGTTTAGTTTTAAACTCTGTCTTCCAAATGTCACTTTCTTCAATTCTTACTTGATGATATCCATTGCGCAAGTCTAACTTAGTGAAATATTGAGCATCTTTCAACTGGTCTAGCAAATCATCTATCCTTGGGAGTGGGTAATGATTCTTTACCATTATCTTGTTCAAGGCCCTGAAATCAACACACATACGCCAAGTGCCATCTTTCTTTGGAATCAGTACAATCGGTGACCCACATGGCGAAGTACTTGGCCTTATGAAACCCTTGTCCAATAAGTCCTTGATTTGCTTCTTAATTTCAGCATTCTCCATAATAGACATGTGGTACATGCCTATGTTTGGAAGAGGACAATATGGATGCAAATGGATTTCATGGTGAATCTCCCTCTTAGGAGGCAAACCTGTTGGCTCCTGAAATATCTCATGATATGCATCAACTACATCATACAGATCTGATTTAAGTTTTGGATCACAATTGTCAAATGACTCATGATTCAAATCAACCTTGGTCTTAATCATAAGAAGAACAAAATTCTTACTTGAATTGACCAGCCTTTTTACCTGTCCTTCGTTCACCATCGCTATATTTGTCTTCTTGCGATGAGCTTTAACAATGAACTCCTTGCCATCTTTGAAAAGATGATATTTGTTTTCATGGCGATGAAAGATCGCTTTCCTGTCAAACAAGTAAGGGCTTCCCAAAACAATTCCCGCTATATCAAAAGGTACCACATCAAGTTCAATTGTGTCAATGAAATGTGCAGTAATTGCAAAGCGCAATGTGCACTTTCTTGAAACTTGTAAATTTGCATCCTTGCAAATCCATCCAAGTGGATATGGCTTCAGATGTGGAACGGTCTCAAGTTTAAGCTGCTTGACCAAGTCTTCTAATATAAGGTTTTCTTGTGACCCACTATCAAAAAGTGTGTCAATCTTAGTATGTTTTGAAATGACCCTCGCATGAAACAGTTCAATTCTTTCTTCCTCATTAGGAGCTTGTACATGACAGTTTGAGGTACTAGTGCTGGCTTGAATTTCCATTTCTTTTCCCTTCAAGTTTTTCAAACCCATGGCTGTAGTTTTGGTTTCATCACCTGAATCATCCCCTAAATCTTGTGGAGTAGATGTAGTAGCAGCAGTTTTCTGTTTCTCTTTGGATTTGTTAAATTGAGATCTTTTTTCAGGATGTAATTTCCAACAATTTTTCTCCTCATGGCCTGGTTTACAACAGTGTTTACAGATCACTTTCTCACTCTCCTGTTTGATAGATGCATTCTTTTTGCCCTTTCCCTTGGAGGTTTTCTCTTTGTTTTTCCCCTTGGCGAGCTTGTTTCTACCCTCTTCAAATGTGTTTTTCCCCCTTGTCTCTAAATGGGTAGCTTGGACACAAACCTCATCCAGGCTAGTAGGGTTAAACATCAAGATGGTGTGTCTAAGGTAGCTATGCAAGCCACCAATATATTTCAGCAAGGTTTCCTGGTTCTGTAAATCTACCCCTAACAAGAGAGCTCTTCTCCTGAATTCCTGGGTGTAGTCTTGGACACTCTAACCCTTAAGTTGTCTGAAATTTTGCCAGTTCATAATGGCTTTCTGCATGTGAGCAAGAGGATAAAATGTTTTTTAATGGCTAACAGAAAGTCAGTCCATGTTAAGGTAACCATACCAAATTTCTTGATCTCCTCTTTGGTCTTAGCCTCCCACCAGACCAATGCAGCTCCATCCATTCTCAAAGAGGCCAACTAAATCTTTGTGGCATCATCATGCATATTCTGAATCCTCAAGTAAACTTCCAACTGCCTAATCCAGTTGTCAAGCTTTTCTGCATTCACTTCACCATCAAACATAGGTAATTCAAATTTTACATCAAGCTTCAAAAAAGGACTTTTTCCAGAGGATCTATGCTTATGCACAGAAGAAGAAGACGAGGATGAAGAGGAAGGAGGTGACGATGGGGGTGGTGGATCACCATTACCTCCATGTCCTTTCGTGGAATGATCATCATCCTTCTTACCTCCTGAAGAACCCTCTCCTTCATGTGGATGTTTGGACCCTTCTCCAACCAATTTCTCATTTCTTTCTTGGTACAATATCCTCACCATTTCATTGAGGTCTAAGAAAGCCTTTCTGAAGAATCTTCTTCTTCTTTTGGATCCATGTCTGTAGGGATTTCTCCTTCATGTTCAAACATTCTTGAAGTTTTTGCTGAGACTCTTGAGGGTGAAATTGAAGGTGAAGGTGATGGCTCTCTGGCCTTCCTTGACTGAGGATTCTCTCGTTCTCTAGTCAATTGTCCTTCCCCTCTTTTAAGTTTCAACCTGGTAAGCATCAATACTTGCAAGACAGTTAGAAGATCTTTGCACAAAAACAATCAAAAGACAACTACACCAGAGATTGACTGAAAGAGCATTTATCTACTTTGTAATTGTATAACAAGAGCATTTCGAAGGCTTCCTGGCTCATTTCAGGCTCCGTCTATAGCTTATTTGACTACTTTTGATACAAAGAAACAACATCATAGCTCTCATACCAACTTGATCTAAATTTGAAACTACTTGAAAAAGGTTTGCAAGGTATTCAATTCAGTAGTAAACATGTTTAAAAGATGCCCATGTCTTGCAGTAAAGAAACAAATGAAAATTTCAGCTGTTCATGATCAATTTAAGCATAGAAGAATTATTTCATTTTACTGTTTAACACATTAAAACGACTTTGTTCTACAAAATAAATCAACAACAGATGCAAAAGGAGTTGATGAAGCAGTTCACCCCTCCAGGGCTACGTCTGCTGGGTCCAAGGCTCCCAAATGGGCCTGTCCTCGTTTTAATTAAATGCTCAAAATGAATATACATCTGAATAGAAGTCTCTATAGGTGAAATATACTGTAAAAATGGATTCAGAACACATGAATCTTCAGGATTGACTGCTGGTTCACCTCTAATGAATACCTGCAACCCTATATAGTTCTCACAATTCTGGGCCCTAGTGGCTCCTAGAACTTCCATGGCTCCAAAACCTATGAAAATGATGTCAGATAGTTGTAAGACCTATGCCAATGGCTTCAGAAGGTCGAAAATACCCAAAAAAAAAAAAAAACAATCATCTAAAACCGCCTTTCCTAGCTAAAGTTATGGCTATTTACTCCCAACTGCCAATTTCCCCTAAAAGAACTCCAGCTAACTTTAGTTATGGCCAGTTAGCTCCGCCAATTATGGCGGGACCACCCAAATTTGGCGCTCCGCCAAAAAATCCGCCAGTGTAACTGCAGTTAATTAATGTGCATGTGACCACAAAATGCGGGCTGGTGGTTTACCTCAGATTTTGTGCCGGCGGTTAGGGCGGAGCCCATGCTTTCCGAGCGGTGGTCATATGGTGGCGGGGCTGGCCCCTTTCATTCCCGCCCGCCATCCATTTTAAACCTTGAATACACAATGTTCCCGCTAGTTTTCAATCGCCGCCATTGTGGCCCAATAGCAAGGTGGATGGTTAATGAAAGGCATGCTGCGGGTTCAAAACTTGCCGAGGCCAAAAAAATTTACAATGCACCCATACATGTTGCTGATGTCATCCTGGGCCACGTGACAGCCTCTAGGCTTGCCACGTGGTGGCTTCTGATTGGCCCGCCCAAAAAGAATATTCCATTGAATATTTTCACGAATATTCCATGGAATATTCTCAAGAATATTCTGTAGAATATTTTTTTTTTATTTTTTTTTTAAATTAAAAAATTAAGGGTTATTGGGCGATTTTGTTTTTGACATAACTTTCACGTAGGGCAGCCGTTTTTTGAACCATTTGCGGCACTGGATTCAGGAGGACGAGCTCTATCCGGTCGTTTAGGTTTGAACCAATTTTGAGCACTTTCATTTTTGAGCATTTTACGACACTTGGGACATGAGCCCCTGATCATATATGCAACAATCTATGATGAGTTGGAAAACTCTTCGCCAATTGAAAGGGAAAAGTGTACAAAGTTACACCCAAGAATTTAGAAAAAGAGCTCTAATTCTAGGAATTTGTTTAGACTCATTTGAAACTCTGCTGAAGTATATAGGTGGTCTACATAGTTATTTGAGACATACCATTCTCATGTTTAATCCTACTAGCATAGATGAGGTATCTATTCAGGCTACACATTTAGAGGCTAGGGGCAAGAATGTGAACCCAGAAGTTGGGGGATCATCAAAACCCACTGCAAGCAAGAAAAAGGAAAAGAGAAAGCAGAAATGGAAAGAGAGGAAGGAAAATTATGTACAAAAGACCAAACCTTCATGCACTCACTGCAAGAAGGATGGGCATGATGATGAACACTGCTGGATTCTGCATCCAGAGCTGAAACCCAAGAAGTATGATGGTTAAAAGAAGAGGACTGCTGCAACTATTCAGAAGGATTTGGGGTCAGACTTAGGGGATGAAATAACAATCACAACCACAGATATAAAAGGTAAAAATTCCTAAGCATCTACTAGTAATTCTGCACAAACCATTGATAGTGAAGAAAATGAGAGAAGAAGACATGAGCTTTTTCATATTAGAGTTATTTCCAAGCATCAAAAGATTGATACGTTATTTGATAGTGGTTCACAAGTAAACTCAATTTATGAAGCAATTGTAAAGAAACTGGGCTTACTAACCACACCTCACAAGAAGCCATATCCATTGGGTTGGTTATGTGATAAAAAAAAGCTACAAGTGACTAGACAATGTAAACTTAGGTTTCCCATCGGTTCATCATTTGTAGATGAGGTTGAGTTAGATGTAATTCCCTTGGATATATGTGGAATTTTTTTGGGAAGTCCTTAATTGTACGATAGAAAAGCAATTTTCTATAGAGCTGAAAATAAGTATCAACTTGTTAAAGATGGAATTGAATATATTGTAAGAGCTCATAAACTCAAGAATAATTATACTCTCACAAACTTAGGTCAGATGAAAATAATTGTAAATTCATGCAAACAATTTTTACTGATGGTTGTAAAGGAAAATAAATATGATAAAACCAATGTATTCGAAGGTTGTGGTGCTAAACAACAAGCTGATTTAGAAAAAGTTGTTTCAGAATATGATATACTATTTCAAGAACCTAAAAGTTTTCCACCCAAAAAGGAAATAGTACATGATATTAATTTGCAGCAAGATGCTCCATTGCTAATACGAATTGGATCCATAAAGAATGATTGACAAAGCCATGGCTGTACCAGGTCGGGACAAGCTTCTAAAATTCCAAAATAGCGATCAAAACACCCTGAACTAGTGGCAGTGGTAGCTAGCATGGAATGACAAGGACCCTGGTCAAAGCGCGCTGACCGAGGCCCATGGAGACTGCGCGGGAAGCCGAATTAGCCCCTGGGAGACCCAAATCGGGAAACATAGGTGGATTTTGATGCGTTGGGCGAAAAGGGTTGAAATGGAGAATCCCCAAGCACTTGGACACATGGAGAGTCGGAGAAACACGGGTGAAAAGCGAAGAAGTGCTAAAGGACAAGGCGGGACCCGTGCTCCGAAAAACTAGCGGTATGGATTGGGGCCATCAAATGGTAAGTGGTTTTGGAGAAATTGGAGCAATCACACTCAATGATCGACACGTGGCAAGCAGAGGAGAGAGAAAACCACCGATGATCGCACGTTAACAGTCGAGCTAGTCAACTGCGTGGGATGTGCGTATGGCGTCGGATCTGGAGGCCCCAGATCGAATGGCTAAGATTGCGCCCAATGGGGGAAGCGGAATTGACGAAGGAATGAGCCGCAATTAGAAGGATTTGAAATCCATTTTGACTACCATGGTGGAGGAAGACTTCATCCACGATGTAACTGAAGAACTGAACCAACAAAGTAGGCTGGTGCATTACAGTAGGACATGTGGCCACTCCTTATGAGTCGATGATGATGCTGAACCAAGGAACTCCAAGCATAGATGTAGAAGGTGATTCGATGGAGGTGGAAGAGGAACTAAACAGACATGGACACGAATGGCTTAAAGCCATGAACAAAAAACATAACAGACATCGAGAGTCAGTTAGAGAGAGAGAGAGATAGAGGAACCAAAATCCCAAGAGGAGGACAGAACATAAGGGAAAAGACAATGAAGCAAAAGCAGAAGGGGACAGAGGGCCGAGTTGACCAAAGGCAGCATCGAGCACCAAAGAGCTTGAGGGATTCAAGCCATCCCAGAGAGGATCTGTCTAGACTGAGCACCACATTGGGCTCTTTCCATTGTAAACCAATAGGTCATAGAGTTGGTAGGAAAACAAGTTTGTGTACTCTAGTGGCTTGGGGAATCGAAGAACCACCCTGCCAAGAAAATCTGTTTCAGGTGACTCATATTGAGCTCCTGCATTGTAATTCTTTGCTTGAAACACAATAAGATAAGGCCACCACTAAAGCTAGACCGGAGATGTATCCCTAGAGAATAGGGTGAACTCCTTATTAATTTCTTGTGTTCTTGTATTTTCTTATTGTACTTCTCTACTCTCTTTCCATTCAATTGTCTGTGTATTGGCAATATGATTGATCCATTGCTTAAATAACATAGGAACACACACCAACACATGGGTCTGTAATACCTTCATTTAATAAATATTTAACTGAGGTCACTCATAGGGTGATTATCAGATCAAGTGGTATTAGAGCTCTAGGCTGTAAGGTTAGACAAGCTTGTGTTGGTTAGTTGTTGAATGCTCACTAGATCAAAGCTCAAATTAGGAGAAGGAGAGTTGGTCAAAAATAATCCTAAAATTGGGAGAGTCTATCCTCGGAAGACAATGTTAGAGGAAGGTTCTATGGGGCCATACCCTCAATTCATTGAGAGTTTCCTAGATATAAATTCTATGGTAGAAGAAATGTATAGGGAATTTAGAAATCATAAGGATGAATAATCATCAGGTTCTAAACAAGATAAAAAAGAAGATGAGTCTCATTCCCATGACCACTCAAAAGGAAAAGGGAAAGAGGAAAGTTTTTTCACACCTCCTAATAGCCTTGTGCATAATAAGAAATCATCTTTGATTAAGCTAGATGTTAAATTTGATTTGCCTATATATGATGGAGAGTCAAATGCTGAAAAGTTGGACAATTGGATTAGACAAATTGATGTGTATTGCAAAGTGCAAAACATTGACTCAGACAAGAGCAAAATTCAGCTGGCAAGCCTATGCCTAGGAGGCACTACCTTGGTTTGGTGGGAAGGCAGAAGCCAAGCTGACATGAAAAGACATGGTAAGACTATCTCTATCTAGAGTGACTTTGTTTCTGCAATCAAGAAGCAGTTCTATCCATTGGCCTACATGCAACAAGCCATGATGAGTTGGAAAACTCTTTGATAGTTGAAAGGGAAAAGTGTGCAAGGGTACACTCAAGAATTTAGAAAGAGAGAATTGATTCTAGGGATCTCATTAGACTCACCAGAGACTCTTTTGAAGTACATTGGTGGTCTACACAACTACATGAGGCATACCATCCTCATGTTTAATCCCACTAGTATAGATGAGGTATCTGTACAAGCTACTCATCTAGAAGCTAGAGGAAAGAATGGAAATCTAGAAGTTGGGGGACCACCCCAACCCACTGTAAACAAGAGCAAGGAGAAAAGAAAGCAGAAGTAGAAAGCAAGGACGGCTAACACTGCACAAAGAGGCAAAGCTTCATGCACTCACTGTAAAAAGGAGGGGCATGATGATGAACATTGTTGGATTTTGCATCCAGAGCTGAGGCCTAAGAAGTTCGAGGGCAAGAAGAAGAAGACTGCTACAACTATTCAGAAAGATTTGGGGTCAGACTCGAGAGATGAAACAATCATTGCAGTCACAGGTATAAAAGGTAAGAATTCTGAAGCATCTACTAGTAATTCTGCTCAATCTATCATTGATGAAGAACACGAGAGAAAAAGACATGAGTTTTTCCATATTCGAGTCATTTCCAAAAATCAAAAGATTGATACTTTGTTTGATAGTGGCTCACAAGTAAATATAATTTCTGAAGCAATTGTAAAGAAATTGGGATTAACAACTACACCTCATAAGAAACCATACCCATTAGGATGGTTGAATGATAAAGCACAACTACAAGTGACTAGAGAGTGCAAACTCAAGTTTTCTTTTGGGTCAGCATTTGTAGATGAGGTTGAGTTAGATGTAATTCCTTTGGATATATGTGGAATTGTTTTAGGAAGTCCTTACTTGTATGATAGAAAGGCTATTTTCGATAGAGCTGAGAACAAGTATCTACTTGTTAAAGGTGGAATCGAATACTTTGTAAGAGCTCATAAGCTCAAGAATAATTATACTCTCATAAACTCAGGACAGATGAAAAGAATGATAAATTCATGCAAACAGTTCCTACTGATGGTTGTAAAGGAAAAGAAACCTGATAAAACAAATGTATTTGAGGGCTGTAATGTTGATCAACAAGCTGATATAGAAAAGATTGTTTCAAAATATGATGTCTTGTTCCAAGAACCTAAAGGTCTGCCACCCAAAAAGGGAATAGTACATGATATTATTTTGCAGCAAGATGTTCCATTGCCTGACATTGGGATGTACAGGTTGTCTACTTTAGAGAATGCTGAAATCAAGAGGCAGGTGCAGGAGTTGCTCGAGAAAGGATTCATTAGGCCTAGCACATCACCATCTGGGTCACCAATCATTTTGGTGAGAAAGAAAGATGGCTCGTGGAGAATGTGCATTGACTACCGAGCACTGAACAAGATAACAATAAAAAATCATTATCCCCTTCCTCGCATAGATGATCTTTTAGATAAATTGATGAAGCTGTTTATTTCACCAAGCTGGATTTGCATAGTGGATACCATCAGGTCAAAGTTGCAGAGAAAGATGCATGGAAGACTGCTTTCAAAACAAAGCAGGGATTATATGAATGGATGGTTATGCCTTTTGGCTTGACCAATGCCCCTGCTACTTTCATGAGATTAATGAATGATGTACTCAGACCTTTTCTTGATGATTTTGTTATTGTGTATCTGGATGACATTCTTATTTTTAGTAAAACGTGGGAAGAACATTTAAAGCATGTTAAGCAGACATTAGATGTTTTGAGAAGAGAAAAAATTTATGTTAAACTCTCCAAATGTGAATTTGGAAAAACCTCTCTAAATTATTTGGGTCATATAGTAGGGGGAGGTCAATTGAAAATAGATCCCTCTAAAGTGGCAGTCATTGTAAACTGGCCTAAACCCAAGTCTGCTACAGAAGTGAGAAGATTCTTAGGAGCAACACAATATTGGAGGAAGTTCATTTCAAAATTTTCCTCAATTGCAGCTCCCTTACATGCCTTGACAGGATTGAACAAGGTGTTTCAGTGGGGAGGCAAACAACAGAAAGCCTTCGACACCATGAAAGAAAGGATTAGTACAGCACCGGTACTAGCACTACTAGATCTACAAAGACCATTTGAGATCCAAATTGATGCCAGTGACTATGCCATGGGAGCAATGTTGACATAGCATGGTAAACCCATATGTTATCATTCTAATACCTTTAATCCTGCAATAGTTAACTATCCTACATATGATAAAGAATTATATGCATTAGTTTAGAGTGTGAAAAAGTGGAAACATTAATTAATGGGCAAAGAAACAATAATACATACTGATCATCAGCCACTTCAGTACCTACACTCCTAAACTAAGTTGCAACAATCAAGACATTACAGATGGATGGGTTTTCTACAACAGTTTCATTTAGTCATCAGATATAAAAAGGGCATCCATAACAAGGTTGTAGACATGTTATCTAGACCCATTATGAATGCATCTACCATACTTAAGCATAATTCTGTGCTGCATGAAAGCTACATAGAACACTATGCTCTGGATACAGACTTTAAAGATGTATATGCAACTTTGAGTCAAGGCAAAAGAATAGAAGAATTGGACTATCACATGAAGGACCGACTCCTACATCATTGTGGGAAACTTTGCATTCCACAAACTGAGAGAGTAAAGATAATTAAAAGCACACACTTCTCTGATATCAGGTCACTTTGGGGTAAGTAAAATAGTTGCACAACTGCAAAGGTTCTGCTATTGGTTGAGAATGAGTGAGACAGTTTCTAGATATGTAAAGGGATGTGCTATGTGTGCGAAAAGCAAGCCCAACAATAGAAAACTAGGCTTGTACACTCCATTTCCAGTTCCTTCTCACGCTTGGGAAAGCATTTCCATGGATTTTGTTGGAGGACTACCTAAATCTAGGAAAGTTCATGATTATCTATATGTTGTTGTGGATAGGTTCAGCAAAATGTGTATTTTGATACCCTGTAGTAAACAGATTACTGGTGAATAAACTGCAAAATTTTTCTTTGAACATGTATGGGTTCATTTTAGATTACCCACTTCCATTGTGTATGATCGAGACACCCGATTTGTGGGAAAGTTTTGGTCAAGTCTGTGGGAACTAATGGACACCAAATTAAAGAAAAGTACAGCTTTTCATCCACAAATAGATGGCCAGATAGAAGTAGTTAACAGGACGGTGATCCAGTTACTAAGAGGATATTGTAGCAAACACCCTAAGCTTTGGGATGAAAACTTGTGTTATGTGCAGCATGCGTACAATAGAGCCAAACACTCTTCTACATAGAGATCTCCTTTTGAGACCTGTTTTGGTTTCATACCAAGGTCTCCTTTGGATTTTGTCTTTGGTAAAGATACCATGGTTGATAGACACACTAATGTGGACAAGGCAACTAGATTCATTGAACAAATCCAGGAGATCCACCAGGTAGTATAGGAACAGCTGGAAAAGAGCGAGGCCAAGTACAAGGCTAGGCATGATAAGCATTGAATGGAGCATAGTTTTCAAGTTGGAGACCAAGTCTGGATGTATATTAGCAAGGAAAAGATGCAAGGTGAAAGTAAAAAGCTAAGACCTATCAGGTATGGACCCTTCAGGATACTTGAGAAGATTGGTGAAAATGATTTTCGCCTTAATCTACCAGCTTACATGCACATGTACTTAGTCGTAAACACAGATTGCTTGAGGTTGTTTGAACCTTCAATTGTTAAGGACCTTGAAGAGCAAATTCAATTACCTTCTATTGATGACCTGCTACCTGAATACCTTAATGAATTACGAGAAGACACAGTACTGGACAGGGAGGTAAGGATGACGTGCAGTGGACAAGTGGAATACCTCAGGATTGGGCTCAAAGGTTTGAATCCAAGTAGTGTGAAGTGGATTGAGATTGGACAAGTGAGAAAGCAATACCCTCACTTAGTCGATGCTTGAAAACCAACTTGTGGTGGTCCAAAAGCTCTTTCAATGGGAAGGTCATGATTCAAATTGGATCCATTAAAGACTGGCAAAGAACCATGACTGTATCAAGTCGGGATGAATCTCTAAAAATTCCAAAAACAACGATCAAAGACACCCTAAACCAGTGGCAATGGCAGCTAGCATGGAATGACGAGGACCTCGGTCAAAGCGCACTGACCGAGGCCTATGGAGGCTGTGCAGGAGGTCAAAGTAGCCCTTGGGAGCCCCTGATCAGGAAAAGGAGGTGATTTTTGATGCGCTAATCGCGCATCACTAGGCGAACAGGGCTGAAATGGAGGAGCCTTAAGCACTCGGTCGCGTTGGGAGCCGGAGAACCATGGGCGGAGAAACAAAAAGCGCTAAAAGGAAAAATGTGAGACCCGCACTCTGGAAACTGGCGGTATTGATCGGGGTGCCCTCAAACGGTAAACAGTTTTGGAGAAGAGCAGAGTGATCCCACTCAACAATCAACGTGTGGTGGCGGAGGTGAGAGAAACCCATCATTGATCGCACACTATCAGTCGAGCAAGTCAACCGCGCGGGACGTGCATATGATGTTGGATCTGGAGGAGCCCAGATCGGATGACTGAGACTGTGCCCGATGGAGGAAGTGGAATCGACAGGGAATTAAGCTGCGTTATAAAGGGATTTGGAATCTGTTTTGATTGCCACAGTGGAGGAAGAACGCATCCATGACATAACTGAATAAATGAACCGATGAGTAGGCCGGTGCTGTTCAGATGAGGACACGTGGCCACTCCTTGAGCATTCATGCTGACGCCAAACAGGGAACTCCAAGCGCAGCTGCAGAAGGCAAATCGACAGAGGCAGAAGAGGAACCAAACAGGCATGGAAACGAATGGCTAAAAGCCATGAATAGAGACATATACACAGTCAAGTCAGAGTGAGGTCTGAGAGACGAAGGAAAAAGAATAGAATCTTGAGAGGAGGATGGAATACACAGAGAAGAAGGTAGTAAAGCAAGAGAAAAGCAGGAAGAGACAAAGGGCCGAGCTGACACGGAGGCATCATCGACCACCACTGAGCTTGAGAGATTCGAGCCACCCCGTAGAGGGATTTGTTTGGGCTAAGCACCACATTGGGCTCTTACCACTGTAGACCAGAAGGTCACAGAGCTGGTGGGAAGGAGAGACTGTGTACTCCAGTGGCTTGGGGAATCCAAGAACCACCCTACAAAGCAAAACTTGCTTCAGGAGAACTCACATTGAGTCCCTGCATTGTAATTCTCTGTTTAAAGACACAATAAAACAAGGCCACCACTGAAAGCTGGACCAGAGACGTAGCCCTGGAGAATAGGGTGAACTCCTTATTAAAATTGCTTGTGTCTTTATGGTTTCTTACTATATTTCTCTGTTGTCTTTCCATTTAAATGTATGTGTATTGGCAATCTGATCGATCCGTTGCTTAAATAACATAGAACACACACCAACACATGAGTCTATAATACCTTTTGTTTAATAAAACTTCAACTGATGTCACTCATAGTGTGATTATCAGATCACTTACCTAAGATGAATTTTGTATTCAGGAAAGGCACAAAGGGAACCCATCGAGCTAGTACAGTTGTGCTATCATCTTTCTCAACCCAAACATCATTTCCTTCGAGATATTATTTTACAACAACATCTCGAAGTTTCTCAAAGCTTCCAAAATGCTATGTGGGCCTCAAAATTTAAAGAATTCAAAATCTTGGAAGACTTTTGAGAGAAGAAATGTTCCTTAGGGATGTCGGTAACTTCCATGTGACCATCCTAGAGATAGCTCTCAAGAAGTGCTCAAAACTAAATAAATCATGAGTTCCATGCTACCATAAATCATGAGTTCCGAACTCAACCCTACCATAAATCCTTGGTTCTAATATTTTGATCTATAATATTTGTATATTGTTTATCAACTAGATAAATAGCTATCTTTATACCCAAAAATTTGGCTCTGCAATGTTTTCAAACCCTTCCTTCTATTAGTAGTTATAAGTCATGGGTTCTAGATGAACATGTGTTGCTTCAATGGGATGAAACTTGAACAACCAAAGCAACCTTGGAAGAAATTGGAAGTTAAACTTAAAACCCGAATTTGGTAGTTGAGTGATTTCTATGCATGATAATAGGCTAATAGTTATGTATTTAATTTAATATTTCAAGTATTACTTACCCACCAAAGATGCATGGGATATTGCAAGGGATATCTGCAATAACATTAAATTTATATTTGTAATTCTACTCTAATTTATGAGGGATATAACATGAATTGAAGTGTCAATATGACATGTTCCAAATATTACAATACTTAATTTTTGATGTGTCAATACAATATACGAGTGTCAAATATGGATTTCATGAGTAAATACATGCTACAAGCTATCAAATTCTAGGCCAAAGTATCATGTATTTGGTAAATACTATGCATGACCTTCATTTTGCACTCAACACATTAAGTGAATATATGGTGCAATTCAAGTGGGTATAACACATGTACTAGTACTTGAAGGGCATATTTTCAGTTAGTGTATCACATCAACTATATTGACAGTTAATGCGTCACATAAACTATACACTCTAGAGGCATCAGAGTTTCCCTATGGAGTGGGAATGTGCTTTCACATGGGTCACCCATGTAAGTCATGGCTTGTTAGTAGATAGTTTGAGGATAAATTGCTTTGTTAATAAATTTTGGTGTTTAATTGGAATTATTACCCTCACATCAGTCAGGTATTACACATGCTTGCAATCCCTAGTACCAATGGATCATGATCCAATTTGCAGGACAATGATTAATACGATGGATTTCCATGTCTAATGTTTGTAGGGGAACTAAGGTAACAATGAAGGTGTCAATAGAATCGATGCATTTGAGAAGGAATGTTCATGTATTTATAAGAGGTGACTATGTAGCCTCTCAATTACAACAATGCACTTTTGGTTTATAGTTTGTTTTAGTGGACATAACACTTGGGGCAATAAAATTCTGATGGAGGGCCATTCTAAGCTGAAGAGCAATGAAAATTATCTTATGGCTTAGCTTACAGTCTCCATAGAATTCATCACGAGTCTAATAACCAATTAGGGGGAGATGATGATGACTAAATCCTGAGCCCATTTCGACTTGTTGAACCGAAAGCTTGGTTTATTTGAGACCAAACTGACAAGATTGCAGGTGGCGTCTAAGAGTATGCATTTCAAACTTGGCGTTATCGAATCCTTGCTTGAAGTTGAGGTAATGGGAGGGATAAATGATTATCATAAATACTGCAAGTAGCAACAAGTGGTGGGGGCAGACTTGTTGGTGGAAACAATTAATGTAGTGATCGCGTACCCAAATTCTCCTCCTCCTTAGGAAGAGTTTGAAGTGCATGAATAGGAAGCCAATTCCGCTATAACAGTGAACACTAAAGGATAATTCTTTATTAGTTTCTTATGTCATACAAATATGTATCAATATCAAGAGTCTCTTGGAGGTTGTATAAGTTAAGTATGTTTAGAATAGACGCCTACAGATAGAGAGAGATATAAGTATCATCACCTTTTGTACTTTTCCGAACTCAATGGAAGAACATATGTTCAAAATTGTAAAAGGTATTGGCCTTCAAACCAGTTTGTATTAATAAAAAATACATAGTCGTTGCTTTTAGAAAAATAAAATAATATGCATGAAATATTATAGATTTGATATACAAATAGGTGAAGTATACAACCCCCGTCCCCCACAAAAAGATGAACAATATCACCTATATGTTCATCACTATTTCCAGGTTAATATGGGTTTGGGCCTGGGTACAAATAACGGGGAAGAATTTTTAGCGTGCAAATCTCTTATAGCATTTGCTATGGAAAAAGGATGTAAACAACTTCATATTTTTGGTGATTCGATGTTGGTTGTGTAGTGGGTTAATAAGAATCAAGTGTGTCAGGCCGTTTTACTTTCACATATTCTTCAGGATTTTTCGCGACTGAAAAATACTTATCTATCTTTCTCATGCACTCATGTTTATAGGAATGAAACAGGCTAGCTGGCATTCTATATAAAGAAGTCATGCTCCTAGATCAGGGGCTTTGGCAAGTGACCAAATTTTTTGGCACAGTTCATTATTAGGTTTTCCATCATCCCTTTATGAATGAGCTCTTTACAGGCCACCATACCTGATTGTTAGCTTTCTTTTGGGTGTTCAACAGTTTGGGATTGTGACATTTATGTATATATTTATTTTCCTACATTTTAGAATTTCAAACTTCATATATATATATACACACACACACACACACACACACACACACACATATATATATATGGTGTGCTTCATTGCGCAATATCTGAAACATTCCTCGGCTATCATACAACATTATTATTTGCATCCATTGCGGATGGGAAAATTGTTTTTTGGTTTTAAGCTTCTTACTAGCCACTATAAGATCTGGGAGGATCCTAGTGAATGCACATTATTTTTTTGCATATACAAAATGTTTCTTTAGATCAATTTTTAAATGAAAATACATGAGTAAATCACAGTAGGTGGTAACTTGGAATGCGAGCATCCTGTGGTATATTTGTTATGAAGTTTCTATAATCTATTTTTACTTTCTAAAATGCTAGCAACATTTATTTGCACAATTGAGTGCAATTGATTTAAAGGGGACTTATAATGCCATATTTTCTCAAGAACATGGGCATCATATAGTTTGGGATGTTTGTGAAATGAGGAGTCTCTCTTCATGCTTTGAGTAGTGAAAAGAAACAATGCCAATCGTTTAAATTGTTGCAGTCTTGACACAATATTAATGGTGCACCCTTGTAAATGAGTTTATTTTATTAAATCTTAGGAAGAATGTTTGCTTGCAAAGTTTTTGGGCACATGTAAAACATGTTGGCGATATTGTTGATTATGTATGGAGTCATTTTTACTCTAGAACTTGCTTGGTAGATGTTATGGTGAGTCATGTTCCATATTTAGGTAGGGAGTTCATTCCGATATAAAATATACTTTGAATGTGAATCAATTCTAAGGAGATATAGTTAGCCTTACTTTGTGGTTTAGTTTAAATTCTTCAATTCTTCTTGAAAAATGAAAATGACAGTCCATTTTTTATTTTCTTTCCTCTAGCTCAATTATCTAGCTGAGAAACTGGTTACTTTATGGTTAATTTTGAATTCTTCAATTATTCTTGGCAAATAGAAATGGCTATGGTTTTTAAATGGCTATGGTTTCCCTCTAGCTCAAATTACTTGCTGATATGGCTCTGGTTTTTAAATTTGTCCATGGTGTAGTTGTTATATTTTAGCATGGGATGCCAATGAGTGTAGTTTACGAAATTTATGTTAACATGCACACAACAACCATCGCTAGGATACTCAATATCGAAATCAAAAGAAAAACATAGTAAGACCTTTCAAGAATATTACGAATTTTGAAACGGTGAATTGTTCCTTCAAAGGTTTTTTTCTATTGTTTTCACTTAACAATATAGGTCCATGAAGATCTTAGTTTGCATTAGACTTCCCTATTAGTAATGTGAATAGAGTTACGATATAGTTTTTCAAGTTGATGTCTCAATAAGAGCATGCGTACTTGTGCCATGCATTAAACTATTTTCCTTTTTCATTTTGGTTTTAAGCTGGTTTTGTGATCAATCTAGGAAAGGTACTTAAGTGAGCATATTGAAACATGACATTAGATTATATCTACAATATATGATGTTGATGTTACAATATTGTTGTTGCTTTTGAGTGTTGGGTGTGTGTTATATTCTTTCCAGAATTAGCTACACGCATTTTCCGTTGTGTCAGGCACTGTGGGGGGGTCACAGTGGGGCAGAAGCCCGCCCCCTTGTCGGGGGTTTGTAGGGGAAACTACCCCCCTGCACGGGGTTTGGGGCAACACCCTAAAATTTTTATTTTTTATTATTTATCATCTTTTTTATATGCTGACCCAAGGATGGGGGGTGGACCAAAAGATGGTGGGAAGACCTACCCATGGTTTTGTGCATGGGTTTGTGTATGATGGTTTTCCACCCATGGTATTTTGTAGATATGATCAAGGGAACTTCGATTATGTTCTAATTGAGGGTTAATGGATTAGGGTTTATGAATGCTTCAACATGTATATATATGTATTGTAATATTGAAAGGAACATAATGAAAAATCAATTTGGTAGTCCCAGTTTTTGGATCCAGGGGAAAATATCTATGTATATTTGATTTTTATTCTCTCAATTTTTTTATTTTTCTGTTTGAAGAATTTGTTTGCAGGAAATTTCTTTACAAGGTTAATAACTACACTATGTTCAAGTCACTTATGTTTGCAATTGGATAATGCATTGGTATATGAAATTTAATTTTAGAAGATGAGATTTTATCTTTTGCATGAAACACATGATTCATCTCCAGAAACAATAACCTTTCTAACCTGTTACTTGAACCCTTCATACAAAGGCCCACTTTCAAACTTATATTTGGAATGTTTGAAATTTGATGGTTAATTGGCTCAACAATGCCCATTCTGAATACATCTCATAGATGTAAAACTATTCAACATCACCTCTGATATTCCTTTTAATTACATAACCTTAAATTTAATTAAGGGTTGTGGTGCTTTAGTCCTCTCCCAAATATAAACCAATGATTAAATAATAGATAGATATAGCTTGTAAACATGAACACTTTTTTTGAAGGCACAAAAACAACCATTATTTTATTATTTTATTTAACAATATATATGTGTGTGTGTGTGTATTATTTTCTTGATTATGGAAATCAAAGTACAACTTTTTCAATTTAATAGTACAACTATTTCAATTTAAGAATCCTATCGATGTCTCTTTGCACATTTTGGTGCTATTGCTAGTAATACTAAATATTATTTAATTAATTATATTATATATATTATATATATATAATATATATATATATATATATATATATATATATATATATATAATATATATTATATATATACACTTTATTGCTTGATTATGGAAATCAAATTACAACTTTTTCAATTTAATAGTACACCTATTTATTTAAGAATCTTATTGATGTCTCTTAGCACATTTTGGCGTAATTGCAAGTAATGCTAAATATTATTTAATTATGGGTATAAGTCATTACATTAATTGGTTTTATACTAAGATTTCAAGTTGTTAAAGATCGGGAGCCACACAATTTGAAGGAAGAAACACAATGCTTTATCAATGGGTAGTGAGGGTTGAGATTGGTATGAGATTCTACCAAAGACATTCATTACCATCAAAATTGATCAATTTTTTTAATGTCACATCTAATCTAATACGATCCAATGGATAATGCAATAAATTTCGATAACATTCAACAACAAAAGGGTTGACTAAGGTTATGGACCATTAGGGCTATCTTAAAATTCATGTCCCTAGATCCAAGAACCATTTTATATCTTAATTTTCACCCATGGGGGAACGATAGAGATAATTTTCATTAAATTACTTCAATTGATCAACAAATGTTGAAAACATCATGATTCAACCAATTTCGATTTTGAAGAAAAAATGTGTCGAATGCGGTGACACAAACTATAGACACCATGAATCCATTCATATAAAAGAGGCTTAAACAAAACATTAAATAGGATTTCACTTACCTCCATATCTTATCCTAGTTGGTATCTCCTAGTGACCTCCTAGTGCTAATAGAATGCAAATTTCTTCCCCTCGAAAATATGAACCTATGAAGAACATAGTCGAGTGTTCATTAGGGTTTATGGTGCAACCCATAGAGAATACACAGGCAAGACCTATGGATAACATAGTCGCGTGATGATTAGTGTTTATGGTGTGGCCCAGAGAGAATACACAAGCAAAACCTATGGAGAACACAATTGAGTGTTGATCAGGGTTTATGGAACGGTTTGCGGAGAATATATGGGTTTAATGAATAGTATATGGGTCAATTCCTTTGAAATAGTATGCATAGGATATGGTCAGGTGTTATATTATGTAATTATATTAAATTATATATAATATAATATAAATACAATTAATTCATATAAACATTATAAATACAATATATATAATAAACATAAAACATTATTAAACATTAAACATTTCAGCATTGGTCCCATTCATAACCCCCAACTATGTGCAGGGTTAATTAATTAAAATATAATTTCCACTGATTCCTAAATGCTAAGTGAATTGAATATTTACTTGACCCCGAGAGCATCAAGAGAATTGAACCTCTGACCTCTCAGTAGAAAATTAAGGTGATTTGATGATGAGTACTTGGCCAATCGAGCGTCTAATCCTCAATGGGGCTAGTAAATGCATAAGATGATAAAGATAGTAAAAAAATCAATAATTTCATCTCCTCGACATTTATGTTATAATTTTGTTGAATTATTTATGTGAGTCATATTTAAGTCTAGGAACCCTCGCATACTGTCAATGCATGCATATACTATAACCATGTAAAATTTCAGTGCATATAAGCAGAAAATGAAAACATTTCAAAATTAGCCCCGTTCACAATCCCCTCTTTGTGGGGTCAATTAATTAAAGTGAAATGAAAATTTACTTTACCCTGCAATTTTTGATAGAATTGAACCCATGACCTCTCAATAAATTAATGTTCTTTGACGATGGGTACTTAACTAACTAAGTGCCTAACCCTCAATGAGGCTAAATACATACCTCAATGAGCTTCTCTTCGTTTCAAGAATAATATTTTCTCTACTGAACAAGGCCAAACCACGTGAAGGCGGAACCTCATATGCTCTCCACACCCCCCACCCCACATCACTCTCAATTCCCCAATACCCAATTTATCTACTATAAAATATTTGAAAGCAACATAGTAAGAATCAAGCATAGCTACAAATTACTATGAAAACAAAAATTTAAGGAAAATTAAAGAGGAAAAATCAATTGAAAATATATTAACACATACCTTGTACATTTCAACATTTTGATATCATTAATGTTATTCTTCATCCAATTCAACATGTGTATCATCTGATTCAACATTGTGGTTGAAAGGATTGGCCATATCAACATCATCATCAATGTTTTCATTTCCAATCATATCATCATAGTTATCATAAACAAGAACATTGTCTCCTACATTTCATTCAACTTCTTCAGTTATTCACCTGACTGTACATTGTTGATATCATCTTCATCCAAAAAATGTCTTGATTAATATCTTCTTGAACTTCTTAGATGCCTTCATCTGACACATGAACTAGCTGCTCCTCTATATCATCTTCTTTTGCTACATTATACTCTACCAAACTTCTTCTTGGATCATATATAACAACATATGACCAACCCCCTGTACTTGGAACATCTGAGTAAAAGACTTGTTTACATTGGCTTGGAAGAACATAATGATCAGGTTCTAGCTTAAATGACATTTTATTGACCATGGTAAATCTGTTATCATGCTGAATAATAGTTCTATCAGGATCATGTTCATTCATTCATAACATGTACCATTTGATGTTGAATATAACCAATTGAAAGGAATTAAAGTCACACTAAAGTATGTTATCCAAATATCCATAATATCAATTTTTAGAGACTTGTGGATGTGTGTCACTTCTAGAGGATTTATTTCAATGGCAACCATCTACAAATTATACAAGAAAATAACATGTTTCAAAAAAACATAATATATTACATTACAAGTAAAACACATGTCTTTAAGTTGAACAACAAACTGAAAACACTTTGCATATAAATTGATACTTACCTTATGTATTTCTCAACATCATATATAATTTTTTTTATGTTCTTACAGTTGAAGTTGTCTAGGAGAGATAGAGGTAGAACATATTGTAATAATAAAAATGAATTGTTATTGTTTATCCAAAAGTAGACAAAAAAATATGAAGATGTATACAAAAATTGAAATATATATAACAACATAATTACCTTTATGAAGGTATGCCAATCATGTGTTTCTAACCCACCAAATTCACCTTTCTTTGTTAAGATATTTTTCGTGTTTGAAGAAAAACCCGTGGAAAATTTAATTCTTCATATGACCTATTTTACATCATTCCTTTGTTTCTTTGTTAATAACATGGAAGGCTATTTTAGTATCCATCACTATTTGATCAGATTACACTTTACATTGCATAATTGGTTTCCTAAATGTCACTACAAATTTTGACGATTCTTTCTTTATCCCTCTGCCATCTATGATTTGCTATAACATGTCCATCACATTTTTCTCAATATGCATTGTATCTAACAGATGAATTATTCTTAGGTCCTCATAGTAGGGCAAACTCATGAATTGATTGGGATAACTTTCATTTTTCATGGAAGACCATTATTAATACATTCATGACCTTAATGATGAGGCATAGAAAAAATCACAACAAAAGTTATTAAATATGATAAAAAAATTATATAAAAAAAATTCAAAACATTACACATATGATACATAAACAAATTTCATACCTTGATGATTTCTGTTATATTCCAACTTCCATAGATGAGGTGTCATTCTTCATGGTTTTAATATAGCCTCTTCTTTCCCATTGAAAAAATGTTTTTTAGTAGTGCGATACCTATGGTTCTTAGAGAGGAAGTGCATATACTCATCAAACACCTCTTTTCCTAAAAAAATTGAGCAACGAGATTTCATCTGAGGACCACAAACTAGACATGCAAATTTACCCTCTGTTTGAAGACTTGCATTAAGAGATGGATTAATGTCAATTATAGAAAGGGATTATTTATAAAACACGCATGATATATTCAAATAATTATACTTTTGTAACTTGTCAATAAGAGGCTAAATATATACATTCATATCTTTAACTTGGCACTTACCTATTAATATTTTTGAAATTACACATAATTACTACCATGATATGTATGTATAGAAGTAAATAAACAAATATAAGATATTATAAAACAAACAAGACAAATGAAAATGTTACATTCGTAATATTAATGTAAAAAAAATACCTGGAAAAATCATTGTCAACATTATGTGCTCCCTCTTTATTGACATTGAAGGAGGAAGGTTATTGTTGATAACAAAAATTGGCCACACTGAGTAAAGACCTAAGCTCTCCAAATGAATTAACACCATTAGTTTCCAAAGAAAGCCTAACATTACCAGGTTCAGCTTTAAAGTGCGACCATTTTTCCTCAATTTTCCTAAATGCATAACCATATACAAGCATTTTAAGAACATAATCTCCACTTCTCTTGTGTGCATGGTAATCCATAATTCTTTCACACGCGAGAAATCGTTGTAAATGTGGAATTGTGGGAATATGATGAAGAATATTTCGAGGCCCATCTTTTTTTATTTGATCGGTTTGATATCTACTTCTCTAACATTGTGGGCACTATGTTTTCAATACATTTTGTCCATAATATATAATATGATGATTAGGAAATTCCACTATAAGGAAAAGACTCTCCAGTGGAGGTTATAATAGAGGTTTTTAGTGTTATAAAATTGACAAAAATGTCAAAAAAACATCCGATAAAACATCCGTTTGTGACAATAGATGTTTTAGCAAAGGTATTAATGAAACTTCATCACAATTGACAAAATATAGGCAGCTGAAGGTTTTAACGGATGTTTCTTTTGCGGTGCACTTAATGGAAGAAGTAGCACTAGCGTGCTACATATATAAAAGCATAGGGTAACATACATAACTAAAAGAACCAAGGAATTGAATGCAAAGAACACCAATGTGTAATGTATACGACAACGATGCTAATAGATTAAAAAATTCCTGGGACATTCTTGTAAGGAACAATGCTGATGCATACAAAAAATAATTGTTGTGCCAGTCCTTTTTTTTAAACTTGTAGTGCCAATGCATATCATTTGTAGAAGTACCCCGATGTGTTCGTTATAAAAAAGGACCAGTGCTATTAGTTTTCATAATGGACTAGGATGGAATAATATTTTGTAGGACCGGGGTTTTAGTTCTCTGAAAGCACTGGTGCGTTAAGAATTACAATGCACCAAGGCATTAATCTCAAACAATACTGATGCTTTAACCTCTAAATGCATCAATATTATCATTTTCTGAAAAGGCACTGGTTATGCAAAAATATGACATCACGGTGCTTTTATATAACATGATGCGCCAATGTGTTTTTATGTTATAGACACACTAGTTTTTTGTATGAGATTTTCTATTTTTTGGAAACATTGACCTGTGACAATGTAATTATTGTAATTTTTAAAATTAGTTATTCATCGAAAAATCGACATATATCTTATAAAAATATTCATATAAATTAAAATTTTATTAGTGCATTTGTATATGGTGTTTGGATTAATTTGTTATATTATCAAATTTCACATCTCTTCATTGTAATATCTAATCATCGATATATTTAATCAATGGCGCAACATTTCACAACAACATTAGATAACACAATAGAATAAATTAAAATGTATTTTATTATATATCAATAAGAGGCCCTTTGTCATACAAAATGGGATTTTTATTGGTAATCCCTTGTCTTTCAATTGGGAAACTATGTCCATTACATGAAACAAATGTCTTATTTTCACAGACAATTATTTCAAAAAATACAACAGGTTTCATTGGTACCCAAATAGATCATCATTCTTTGCTGGAACTGTTGTTAGTGCTCGAGATACTTCCATAACTTAGGTTATTTGGAGGAATTTTTATTGATTGCATCGATTATTTTCGCCTTCTTGATCTTGTTCCATCTACAAACATAAAAAAAGTGTAATGTGTGTATCTACATTGGTGAGAATAATGAAAATTAAAATAAATAATATATATCAATGTAAATTGAAAAAAAATGTACCATAATAATAAGTGACTCTTAAACTGTGCACATAGTTTCAAAACCAAGTCTCATGCCTTATTACAACAAGTCTTCTACTGGCGTAGTTCCATACTTTGTTTCCCGCATGTTTTAAACCCCATTATAAATCATAGAATTAATATAAAGGATTTTTTTGTTCTATTAATTATAAAATCAAAGATGTAAAACACCATAGATACTTACAAATTCCACAATTAATTCTTGATATGTCAGCATATACTCACAACCCTTATTTAACCCAATGTTAATCAATTCTTCTAATGGATCTTCTTTGTATGTTAGCATCTATTTCAAGACATTCAAGGATGATTGTTGCAAAACAACTTAAAATATACAAAAATGAAACCTTGAGTTGTTATAACAAAATATTAACAATTACTCACAAACTTTGAAATCAACCTGTTTCTTCATTTTCGTCCTATTTTATGTGTTGAATGAATTCCACCTTGTTTTCTTTTATGCAAGAAAATACTTGAAAATTAATATTTAATGCTAAATTATTTTTTTATATGTAAAAGTCAATCATGATTACATACATTTGATGCAATTATATCCATTTCTTTGACCATCTCCTAATACACTTTTTTGGACATTCCTGCAAGCATGTTTTGCATATTAGTGCGTTGATCATTTGGGATTTTTATAATCTTCCCAAAAAAAGCAATAAACTATTTTTATAATGATATATGAAAACTAAATATAACAAAACTGATAGTAATAAATGAAGGGTTTGTAGTGATTTTTATCTTGAGGGGGCTTGGACCTAGGTTCAGATTTAGTTGCACTAACCAACAAAACCCGACACTACCAGCCCTTTCGAAAACAACCCATGTAGCGTAGGTTGTAGTCTCACCTGAGGCAATATTTTGGGATGCTAAAACTAGGTTTTTGCATCCAAAGGGCTATGTGATGTGTTTATGTTAGATTTAGGGCTTTATCTTGACCTTCGCAAACCATAACCCTTAAAACCATTAAACTACAGTAACTAACAGTTAGCAGATCTAATCCCTTTGCCGATTGTGCTAAACATCCATAACATCATATGGTTAAGCATATCTACTCGTTTGCACATCTATTAAGTAGTTTCTAGATTAATTGCATTCAATCAGATCAGAAATGAAGTAAATTCAGAGATAGACAATAATACGCTGATATGCAAATAACTATTCAAAACAACCTTTATTACGTTTAGATCTTCAAATACAGACTCTTCCAACCCTTGCACATAGCTGCAGGGGCCCGTGCACTCTGCTGCAGACTTACCAAGGTCTCCATACACACAACTGTAGGAGCCTTCCCCTTCGCCTATGTACAAAAAACAAACAAAAGCCTTTCACTTATTCATTAGATCATGGTCTGATTAATTTCTCTATGACTCTTATATCATTCTCTATTGCAATACCATGGTCCGCGAACCATGGGTGGGTCACAAACCATCTTAAATCTTAATAGACCAAGGGGGTTTGACCCCTATCAACCTGCTCTACTTGCTCTCCACTACTCAAAACATGGAGACTTTACAATATTAAGAAAACTTTTACAAAATTTAACCCTAGGGGACACTATCCCAACAGGCCCCCAACACAAAGTTGTGACTCATCCCGAGTCACTCTACTGGTGTTACCTCGATATTTGCTTACAGACCACTGAAATTTGTCTTTAATGCTTGAAGATATACTTCTCCCTGCACAACGACTTGATGTACCTCTTCAGCTACTTTCTCTATGGTTGGACCTTCGACTGCAAGGTCCATGGTTCTTTGTGTTTGCTGCATAACGTTCAACTTGCTATGCATTGTCTATGTCAACTTGCTTTCGTCATCAGCCCATGGTGTTATAGACACATTTGGGCACATCAAGCCCAAGCTCATATGTTGATAAACTAGGTCTCTTCAACCCCTAAAAGAGTTGTCTCATACCCTACAAGAACATTGTCTTTTGATTACATCATTCTACTGGAATTTGGAGCTTGGACAACTCATTGCAGACTTGCACTATCACTGCTTCCAACTATTGACTACATGCAATGACCTCTTCTCGTTCTTTAAGCACCTGCACCTTTTCCTCAAACATTTGGTTGTTTTTGTCTTGACTTCCTTGATTACCAGTAATTCTCGTTGCTCCTGGTCCCTAGGCTCATCTAATACTCCTTGATGTAGCTCATGCAATGACTAAATGGGGAGTGCTGCAAGTTTAAGGCTCAAATTCTTCAAATGCAATAGGCACGCCCTGTACTCTGAAGTCTCATTGTGTAAGGATACCTCTGATAATTGCATTGCATGAAGGTCTATGGTGATCTCTACTATTGAGGTTTTCACGCTCGCTTGATTCAGGCTCGTTTTTCCTATGCTCACTTGAATTACCCCTGTCTGGACCTGCAATTCCCTTAGGCCTTGTTGTACTTTCTCTAGTGCCTGATGGTACTAGTCCTCAATGTGGCCCCAAATAATTTCTGTGGCATTTACAGACCACATCATCTATCTCATCCAATTCCCCCTCTGTGAGGACCAATGGTTTTATGCTTGCAGACTTGACAAACTTCTACTTCTTGCAAGGTCCCATGGAACTTTGCTTCTACCTCTTCTTAAGTATGAAGGGGGACTCCCAGTTTGCACCCATTCCTCTTCCCCCTCAGTCTCGACTGCCACATCTATGCGCTTCATTTCTGGTTCTTCAAGGTCAACAATATCTTGTGAAGTTACTACTTTCTCCTTTGGCACATCTGTCTCTTTTGCAGAGACATTTTATTTTTGTGCTTCTTTCTCCTTTGTAGAAGCCTCTTTCTGTGTAGGTTCTTCACCATTCTCAATTTTCGAAAGTTGATCTGGTCCAACATTTAATCTTCCTAGCTTCCCAACTACTTTAAGGTCACATTCTTGAAATAATAGTAACCATCTACAAATTCGCCCCCCCCCCGCCCCCCAACACAGTATTGTTGACCATGTACTTCAAAGCAGAATGATCTGTGTACATTTTGAAGTGCGCACCCAAAAAATATTGCTAATCCTTTGCACTCCATGGTTGAAAAATTCTTTTCTGCCTTAGACAACTTCCCTCTCGCGAATGAAATCAGATGGTCGACATCACCTGCGCTTGGTTGGGTTAACACTACTCCTAATGCTATGCAGGACACATCTACATGTACATGGAATTATTTCTTCCAATCGGGGAACACCAGAATAGGTGTTGTAACCATATTCTCCTTTAATACATCTAAGCTTTTCTAGAAATAATCATCCCAACACAATGTCGCATCCTAATTCAATAATTTTTCCATGGGTGCAGTGATCTGCACATACGCCTTGATGAATTTCCTATAATATCCTGTATGGCCCAATGTTGCACACAACTATTTTACATTCCTTAGAGGCTCCAAATTGATAATCACTACAATCTTAGTAGGGTCCACCATCAACCCCTTCTTACAAACAATGTGGCCCAAGAGTATCCCATATGGTACACAAAAGATGTACTTCTTCAGATTAAGGGATATCTGATACTTCCTGCAAGTATCCAGCATTAGGTGAAGATTGGCAACATGCTTCTTCACTAACCCAAATACCATCCAATCATCAAAATAGACCTCTAAAAAATTATGAATAAATTCTTTAAAGGCTGCAACTACCACCCTAGAAAAGTTCACAGGGGCATAACTGTATACTAAAAACAACCCCATTCTATAGTGAAGGTACTCTTACTTCAATCTTCTAGCGTGATGTTGATATGGAGATACCTTGAGAACCAATTTGTAAACAAGTAGGATTCTTGATCACCAACATTCTCCAATACCTCATCTGTGAATGGCATAGGGAATGGATTGCGTACACATGCATCGTTCAACTTCCTTAGATCTATGAAGATTCAGATTTTTCCCTTTGTCTTCTTCTCCAGAACCACCATAGGACTAACCCAATCTGATTCTTCTATAGGCTCAATAATTCCTGCTGCAAGCATCTTATCTAGTTCTTCTTGCACCTTTTATTTGTACTTAGGATTCAATTGGTATGGGCTCCAGTTTACCAGCTTCACATCTAGCTTTAGATTGATCTTCATAACACCCAGATCACCTACTATCCCATTCAAATCATAAAAATTTGTTAGAAACAAGTCCTGATATTCCCATAATAGCTCCGTGACTTTTTCAACTATGTCCTCATCCCAATAATCACCTATATTGGCAAACTTCGGCTGTGCGTCTGACCCAATGTTCACTTGATTGGATTTCAATGGTTTTGAGATGTCAGGAACTTATGCCTTAGGCCTCGCAACTTCATGCTATACCTATGACTCAGGGATACTGATATTACTGGGATATTCCTCACCTTCTTCTGTGGTAACATTATAGCATTCCAGTGCATGTCATAATTGCGTAGTCCAGTCTGGTTGTACCCATGTGACAGGTTCTTCTAGCATCTTGAATATTGCAACCTTAATTTCCTGTAATTCTTCATCAATACATTCAAGCCAATCTTCAAAACTGAATGTTAACAGAAATATCTACTTTATAATATCCCACTCTGCAGTTCAATGTCGCAGCTCTATTTCTAAATACTAGCTCATCAGGATAGTGTCCAAAGTGTGGAAAAATATGTGTACCCATTCAGGTGTGGTTCCTCTCCCCATGCTTTCATCAAACGAGCTAGATGCTCGCATGAATCATCCTTCCCTGTATATTTTTCAGTCATGCAGGTATTGGCATATCTGAACCGCAGCTTCATCATCCTACGATATTCCTTCCAGTCTACAAAGTTGTTCTTATGTGTACCCCACCATCTAGCAGGTGTAGCTTTCAACATGATGTCTAGTGCCTAGAACCGATGTTCCTCTAGTACATCCCTTTCAAATTTATCCATAAATAAATTTACATCATCTAACCCATCATAATATGGTAAATTGCATACCTCAGTAGATATACATTGGAGTGACTTAGTAAGCCCATTGCATCACAACGTTGACACTTCATGCAACCTATTTTACCAATGCTCGAGCTCCTCATCTGAATCCGAGTTGTAGGAACTACCATTTTCTCAAGTAATTCACCCATCTGCCATAAGGTTTATCCAATCTTCATCTCGCACAATAACCTATAGATATGTTCAATATCATCCTCCTCATAGTAATATCGGACTAGTTCAGTGTATCGTGCACCCTCGACTGGATCCAATGGAACAATGAATCTCAGTTCCTTCTTCTCAAACGTCATGTTGTGATTCTTCAGGTTGATGATTGCACTCATATCAAATGCCCAATCAATCCAAGCAGTGCCAGGTAGGGATTACTATCATTCACTATTTTAGTTACTTCAAAATAAGATATAGCACACGGCCCTTCAATATCCACAGTTACTCCATGTAAGCACCCCATAGGAATAATTTTCTATTGGTTCACCATTCACAGCTGAATTGGGGACCACTATAGCATAGAATTTCCCATTCATTCCTAGGTTTGTTTAGGAAAAACATTCGCTTCGGATCCTAAATCTAAGATCACCTAGTCCATTTTGAATTCTATTATTTGTGGAGTCAATCTCATCTCTCGGCTAGTCCTTTTCTTACCCTTGTCCACTTGGTGCACTACGTGTTGTTTAGGCAGTGGCTTACCCTTGCTAGCGTAGTTTTCTATCAATTCTTGCAGTCCCTCTACTGATTTTTGGTCCCTTAAGAGCTTCATGCAGGTCTGTAAGAAATATGTTAATGATGAGGGATTTGTTTCTTGCGCAGAAATAACATCTTCAGGCTTCTCTGTTCATGCACCCTGAATTTTTGATGTGGAAGTTCCCGAATCCGCAAAACTCCTTGGTATCTCCATAAAATTTTCCTTTGCCTTATTTAAATCGAATCCAACATCTTTTTCAATAGCCTCACGCACCCATATATTTTCCTCTGGTTGCCTCCCTTTGTCCCCCCGGGTAGCTATACCGCTTCGTGGAATGACATTAACACTGGGCCCATCTTCACGTGGATCTAATCTCATCATCTGGATGTATTGAGTAGGCTATTGGGTATTCTTCTCTTGCATCTTCACGATGAGCACAAGACAATCTTCTATAACATGGTCAAACTATCGGCAATATTGACAAGAGGTGTGTGTCGCGTTTTGAAAATCATGCGCAAAGTGGCCTGGTTTCCCACAATTGAAACAAATGATCTGTCCGCTACCTCTTCCAGCTCCTCCCCCTCATCCTCTTTCTCATCCCTAGAATCCGCCACATGTTGTAGGTGAGCCTTGATCCTACTAAGGATGTGTCTCATCATGTACTCTATATGTTGGAGTTCTATCCATCATTAATTCGTAGCTTTGGCAATTGCACTCATCATGGCCTACAAAATTACAAAAATTGCAAAATAGTTGCTGGGGAGTCTACACAAAATTTTGTAACAAGTGGAAATTGTCTGTCGTGTGTTTTCCTATGATATGGTAGATAGCGCAGCATGGTACTATACTGGTACTCAATCCATCGATATTTTATGGCTTCAGGGGGAAAAAACCTCCCCCAATTAGATAATTCTAATACACCAGGCAATGATACTTTTCATGACCATGGCCTTTGCACTTTAAGCACCATACTTTCACACGACTCTCACTTTGGATCTCTTTGCCCTTTTTAAGATCTTGCAACTCCATATGCAAGCTAGCCATTTGTGACTGAATCTGCTACACTCCCAAATTTGTATCCTAAATAGGTGAAGCCTCCAACTTCATAGCAATTTCCAGTGCTTCCACCTATGTTCCAAGCTTCTGTTATGACAATGGAAATCTCAAGTGAGGTAACAGTGAAGCAATTAACCAATCCTTATGCTTCTTATCCGAGATCTGCATATTAGCTTGTTGTAGCAGACAAATCAACCTTTGATCAAAATACCATGTAGACTCATTTACCCTCTACTTGATTTCTTTGACCTCAGTTACAGACTAGGTATGTGACTGAGGCTTCTTGAATTCATTATTCGACGCATATTTTGTGTCTTTCAATGTCATAGTTGAATAAGTTGTACTATACTTAATATACTAGCTCAATTCCCTATCTTGCAATGCTGTGACCATCTGTGCTTTCTTTAGGTCATCATCTGTTATTTGCTGTGACTTCCACACAACATATGCTACAAACCAAAATTATTCAGGATCTTCAGTCCCCAGACCCTTGAATATAGGCATCTTCATCTTGTTCGCCATACTGAATAGTGGAGGTGGAGGTGTAGGTGCGTGAGGTGGAGTTGGTGGTGGAGGTGGAGCGGATGGATGTCGTATTCCCGCAATACCTTGATTTTCTACCTGTGGCGCTCCTTGAGGTGTCTTCAGATTATTAGTTTTGTCATCGCTATTAGATGCACCCAACAAAGGACTGTATTATGTACTTGAATCTAGATCTCTTTTAAATGGTCTCTCACTTTGCGTAGCTCCCATTAATTCTCATCTCAACATCAATTTAATGGCATAATGTGTTTCTCACACAATAGCATCTTAATCAAAGTTTTCAGAGAGTTCAGATACTTACCTCTTGGTCCTTTGAAAATATGGTGTTCAGCTTCGCTATAACTTAAACATACGTGTCAATCACGAACTCAATAATAAATCCACCCAAAATACTATTGATCCAATAATCGACAACCTTCACAATCTTGTTTTCTGATCTTTCCATGCACCTCACTAATTTTGGAGTGAACACAATAGGATTATCTAGCTTCCAAGTACCTTGACCATCCGTAAATTTAGCCAACCATTCATATAACTCACACAGAAAAGAGCAGAAGAAAAATTCATGTTCTTCTATATACAGATATATATTCAACCACTCTTCTTTCAACAGGTGCGAATTCCTGTTTTTTTGAGCTGCAAATTCGTGCAACTTCCGATCTATCCACTTTTCAACCTCCTTTTTAGTTAGTATCCACTTATGAAACATCACACATTCTTCATATAGATCCCAGTCCTAAAAACGGAACCATCTGTTGGCTTGAGGGGGCTTGGACCCAGGTTTAGAGTTAACTGCGCTAACCAACAAAACCCTGCACTACCGACCCTTTCGGCAACAACACGTGTAGTACAGGCTACAATCTCAATCAAGGTAGTATCAGGGGATGCTAGAAACAGGTTTATGCATCTAAAGGACTATGTGATATGTTTTTGTTAGATTTAGGGATTTATCCCAACCTTCGCGAACCCTAACCCTTAAAATCTGGAAATTACAGTAACTAACAGTTAGCAGATCTAAACCCTTTTCCGATTGCACTAAACATCCATAATATCATATGATTAAGAAGATCTACCCCTTCATGCATCTATTAAGTAGTTTCCATATTAATTGCATTAAATTAGATCATAAATACAGTGAATTCAGAGATAGACAATAATACACTGATATGCAAATAACTCTTCAAAATAACATTTATTATGTTTAGATCTTCAATTTCCGACTTTTCCAACCCTGCGCACACAGCTGCAGGACCCCGCACACTCAGCTACAGAATTGCCAAGGTCTCTGCGCACACAGCTGCAAGGCCCCACACACTCAGCTGCGGAATTTCGAAGGTCTTTACGCACACAGCTACATGAGCATTCCCCTTTGCCTAAGTATAGAAAAAAAAAACCAAACCTTTCACTTCTTCCTTAAATCATGGAATGATTGATTTCTCTATGACTCTCTATGACTCCTTTTATATCATTCTCTATTACAATACCTTGGTCCGCGAACCATGGGTGGGTCACAAAGCATCTTAACTCTTAGAAAACTAAGGGGCTTTGACCTTCCTAAAACCCCTTTGACCCCTATTAACCTGTGCTACTCACGCCCCACTCCTCAAAATGCAGAGACTTTACAATATTAACAAAACTTTTAAAAAATTTAACCCCAGGGGACCCTGTCCCAACAGTAATATATACATATAATTCTAGAAAATCATTTTAATTAAGAATATTACCTTTTGAATGATTCTTTTTTGTTGTTGTATATTTTTTCTATTGCAATTCTGACATGTCTCATTAACCATTGCTCTGGAAACACTTCTTGTAGTTTAGATATAATTTGGTTCTTAGAATCATTGGATTGATTTTTGTATTGTAAGTGAAAAGTATGTCTATACGTTCATTCCACTAGATCCCTCATAATTTTGTAAAAAAAATTATCCCTTTCATTAACCTCTAACACCACTCGAGATGAACTAAGGACTAATTCATTGTCCTTTACATGTTTTGTAATTTTTCTTTTCTTAGAATGACATTGATCTTTTCCTTCATTGTTGCTCCTTGTATAACATTAAACATATATGAATTAATAAATTGTTTGAAACATGTTATCTAATATTCTTAAGTACATTATTAATGAAAATTCAAAAAAAAAAACTCATATTGAATAGTACTTTTTCATTCACCTTATTCATCATTCTACAATTTTTCTATCAAGCTTTTATGCTCTTCTGCACTTAGATGAGAAATAATATTATCGACCTTGTTCATTTTGTGGCTCTGAATGACACACACCAACCAATACATATTAGTTAAACTTACATATAGTTCAAACATATTAATTTTGTACAGAATTTACAAAGAACTTGCCTTCTTTGTTTTTTTTTTATGTGTGGTATCATTGTGTCGATCAATATTTTTGTTACTTGAGGCCTCATGAGACATTTGTTTTTATCAATATACGACATGTACCATTCAATATGAAAGCCATTAAAAACATTTTATAAATAAATCAAATAATTTTCAGCTAAAAAAACTCTGGTAACCGGTGTGTTTATCTGAATCAAAGCACCACTGGATTTAGAACATTAAACGCACCAGGTGTTTAATCGTTTAAAACCATCATGGAAAATTAATTTTTAAAATTAATTTTAAATTATTATGGTGTGATTTGTAAGGATAAACACACCGAAATGATTTAAAATGTTATTAGGAAGAGGCACGTCGATGCGTTATATTACACTAGGAGAAATGATTAACAAACTAGACAAAGTAGAGTGTTATAATATACTGGTGCATTGTATTATACAAGGAGCACTGATGTGTTATATTACAGAGAGTGCACTTTAGAACATATAACCATTTTTTTTTAAATGGAGAGGGTCAACAAGGTTAGAATCTAATTCAATAATTGATTCCCCTAATTTACATGTTGAACACCCTATATATAGTAAGTACACAAACCCATTAAATCTAAAATACCTAAATTAAAAAATCCTAATTGTGAAGTGGTAGAGGAAGTTAAACCCTAAGGTGAAATTTCACAAGAAGAAGCAAGGGTTTAAGGTAAGTATTGATGTTTTTTTTTTTAAATTTTAATTAAATTTAAATAGGAAAGTAGATGGAAAAAAAATTTACTAGTAAAATTCTATATTAATTTTTTTATTATAAATGTTTTTATTTATGTATTTATTTATTTATTTTTCTGAATTGTGAACAAATCTAATTAAAGTTGTAAAACATTTTAACAATAAAATTTAAGATTTTTTCTATCTAGGGTTTTGAGTGAATCACCATACCTTTCAACTTATGATCTTTCAACGAATCCAAAATATTTTGCAGCTCCACAGTGCTCCCAATATGTCTCTCTTGCAAATGATCTTTGTTTTAATTAAACCTTAACAAAAATTGTAACTTTTTTTATTAGTAAAATAAATAATAAAATTTAAAATTTTTGCTATGCAAGTTTTTAAGTGAATAAACATACCTTCCAACATCTAATCTTTTGAATAGTTCTACTACTCCAAAGTATTCAGCTGTTGCGCAGTGCTTTTGGTATGTCTCTCTTGTAAATCACTCACTTGAAATTTTAGGTAAAATAATGAAATGGCGAATAAATTTGTACTATTTAAAAGACTTTATGAAATTAGATTTTGAAAAATCAATCGCCACTAGTTCTTGAATTTTAAAAAAGAAAAAAAAAATCTTGTTTTTTTTTTCAATTTCTTCGCGCATCGGTGTGCACTGATATTGCCCCAAATTTTTTCAATGCACTGACATGATACACTTTTTTTTTTAATTTTCGCAATCCCGAAACGGTGCGATTACTTTTTATAACACAATAGTGTCATTTCTATTTAAAAGCACTGATGCTCTAATTGTTATAAGAGCACCAAGTTGGTTGAATTCATTTTTCTTTTTTAAAATCAGGAAACAAGTGCATAACGATGTTGTTTGGTTTTTAAATGCATCGATGCGCTTTTGTAGAAGAGCACCGATATGATAACATTATTTTTTTTTTGGAATGCCAGAAACTGGTGTGGGTATTATGTCAACGCCTTGGTGCTATTAATTTTTTAAATGCATCGATGCACTTTGTTCTGATAAGTGCATCGGTTGGGTTTAAAAGTTATCTGAACTTCTAATTTCACATAAAATGGCATATTAATATCAAATTATGCTTTAGGATGCATCCATATGAATTACAGTAATTCATAGTATACATTTTCTACTTAAAGTTGCCTTATTCTTGAAAAATGGTTTGAAATTCAAATTGTGGTTACACGGTTGTCAAAATTAATTTTAGATATGCAAACAAATTTTTATTTATGATTTTTCTCAAATGAAGGGACAAAATATATATAATATCAAATGACCAATTCTTCAAATTCCAACTCGTTCCATATTGCTGATCAAAGTCCTTCACGGAGTTCTCCCTTTCTATTTCCAGTAAGTTCAGATTTTATTTATATTTATTTATCTAATTGATTTTTTATAATCCATGTCAATTTGATTAAAAATGTATCCAAATTTGTAGGAACTTGATTCATAATCGAGTTTAGATGCAGAAAATATTCCTCCATTTCAAAAATGTCGAAAGATCTTATCAAAAGCACCATATCGCAAACAATTGGTAGATGAAAACGTACAACCTCTTCACCCTTCAAATTGGAACATGGCATCTTCCAACCGCAATCCTGGATCAACGATGGTTATCATTATTTGGTATAATGTAATTTCAACAAACCAATTGCATTGATGTGCTTACTAATATAATTGATATTGTACTAATGACGTTCAATATTTTTTGAAATTATGATTCTAGTGATGATGAGCAACCCCACTGTAATGTGAACTCCAGATAAGGTTGCATTAAGAGCAAGAATCATAGAGGAAACATACAAAGAATGGTTGAATCAACCACCTATTCAATTCCCACTATGTCCATATTCACCAATTAGGAATGACTACAACAATAGTAGTTATTCATCACAAGTTGGCAATGGAGGCTGGTATGGATGATTACTTACGGGTTAAAATTGCCATGGAGATAATGTTTTTAGATTCATTATAGAACGATGAGCTAGGGGTTGATGCCAATATCATTGATACCTTATTTGAAATCCTGAAATCTACTTCCAACACCCTTCTCTTTGGACCTAGTGGCAAGTCAAAGTATACTTAGTTGGGGAAAATGATGTTGTTGTACAATGTGAAAGCAAATTTTGGCATGTCGAATGCATGTTTATCGACAATATTGAGGTAATTAAACTGCATGATTGGTGGTGTTCATGTGTGTTTCTTATGTGTGATGGTTTATTCTATTATTACTGCACATGGTTAATGTTTAATGTTTAATAACGTACTGATTAAAGATCAACATATGATGAATTAACTGAATCATAAGTTCACTAGATATAAGCTGGTTGCCTTAAGAATAGTTGCGTGCACACGTGAGTTCCCTTCTCTAAAGTAGCGTATATAAATCTAATTATGGAAATGAAAAATTTATTGATTTGTAAATATTGATTCACCCCCCCTCTCAATATTATTTCCAACAATTGGTCTCAAAGCAGGTCCTTTGGCAGATGCTTGATCTCTTGAAGGAGATTTGTAGTAACAATGGGAAAGAAGCTAAAGAAGAAAGCACCTCAAAAGAATAAGACATATCAAAGGAACTGTGATAGTGGGAGAGACGACTGGCCTTTATGTAGAAGCAACTCTTCAGATTCAGAATCACCTCAGAATGAAGATGAACAAGCAAAAGAACTATCAGGTACAAATTTGTTGTCCTCTGGTGATACATTTCTCTGTTCATTTGAAGATAATGAAAGTGACATCGAAACAACTGAATTTTCTCTTATGGGTGAAAGAGAAAGAAATCAAATAGAGGCAGAATTTAAAAAGCTCACAGACACAATTAGAGATCAAAAGGATCTAATTGATATAAGGGAATGTGCCTACAAAGAAGAAGTTACCAGGTTAAAAGCCTAGTTGGAGGAAGGAAACAAAATAAAGAAGCAGTACAAAGAAAAGGAAGATCAAAGTCAAAGTTTACAGGATGAAGTGACATCATTGAGAAATGAAGTGAATGAAAAGGACACAATAACCAAGGAACTTATAGAAAGAACCAACTACTATGAAGGTCTTGAAGGTATGGTCGTTTCTCTAAAAGAAGATCTTAAAAATTCAAATAAGCAGAATGAAGAACTACTCCAAGCATTTGAAGAACAAGGAAGTGAAGTTCTTGAATGAAGGAAGCGCATGGAAGAAGGAAGAAAAGCTGAAGAAATCATGAAGACACAGTATCTTGACAAGGGAGAGCAATATCAAGTTGAGGTAAATATCCTAAGAGGTAAATTAGAAGAAAATGATAAACTTTTATGATTTCAAGATAGTACTAATATTTTTTATGATATTCTTAGTAGTCAAAGGTCTCCTACCATCAAATCTGGTCTTGGTTTTCATGAAACTATTAAAGGTGAATTTAGCTCAAAAACTGAAGCCAAGAACTCTAGTGCAAAATCTGAAATGCTTAACAAGGAGATAAGAGGTCAACCCCATCAATAACCAAGGAAAGAAAGTCTTCACATAAAATAATTTTCTCCTAACTATGGAAGTGATAATCGGTTCTTTCCTCTAATGAACAATGTTGAATATTTATATGTCATAATTTTGGACATGTTGTAGCCAGATGCAAAAGTAGAATGATTCAAGCTAATAACTGTCACACAGAAAGATAATCAGCTTCCAGGTACTTTAGGAGATATTGTTTTTCCTGCAATATGTTTGGTCACAAAGCCGTTAATTGCTATAGAGGGAATATGAAACATATAATATGTTACGCTTGTAACAATTTTGGGCATATAGCAAAATAATGCAGGAGCAAAATTCAGCCAACATACCAAAAGGAGCAAACATCATCACACTCCAGGGTATGGAAGAAGAAGGAGGTACATCCAAAAATATGTGGCATGGGTCAGTATACAGACAGAACAGACTCAGGAGAAACTAAGAGTATGAAATTTCAGTGTTCTAATTCTCATACACAATTATCATGAAGAGAAGTCACGTATATATGTGAGTTCGAAGTTGCACAGTCGCATATATGTTGGTTTGATGAAGAGGCAGTGGGACAAACTCAAAAAAATGATCTGATATGGTTCAAACAATTATCAATTATCTTTTCTATCTTGATGATTGATGAATACAGTCTGTGGATGTTATTTAGAAGTGCTTTTGATCCTCATAAGTTGTTGATGACTTGATGTATATCTGATTGATGATGATGCCTTGATAATTTTTACTAATATATGCAATGATCAAATTTGACAGTGAACAGGTGGCACAGGTTCAGGGGGAGAATATATTATGCTTCTAATAATGCATTGTTGGCATTATGTTAAAATGTTTTTGTTACACAATGATTCTTATCAATGGTGATGATGCTTATGTGGCTAAAGTGTTTAAATGATACATCATGCTATGCTGCGATTATGAGTTGCCTATGATGATGATACTTGTATTGCTTGGGGTTACATAGTCGTTATTCAGATTAGATTTATGGGTGATTGTGGATGACTTTTGATGATGCATAGAGTACATATATGTTGCTTACATGGTGATGTTCATAAGGACAAGGAGAAGTACAAAGCTCAACGAGTACACAACTTCATTATTTGATGATGATCCACTCATTTTTTTTTATGCTGTCATCATGCCTTCAAAGATGCATAAAGTTCATATGTTGCAGTTATGATGTAGGATTCCGATAGTTCTTGCCTCTCACATGGTTGAGGATTATTGATGTTGATGGTATCAAGAAAGCTTGACAAATCACTATGAGCTCATGGTTTGCTAGATATAGAGTGTTATCTCTTTGATGGATACACATTATGTTGGATACATGGATGATTACTTAAGTTGCATATTGATAAATATTGTTGGTTGGCCACAAGAATGGTGTTATTGCAGGTCTCATGAAGACATAGCTATTTGAAGACATGGATATTCAGAGACATGGCTTAGTCACATAATGATGATGAATTCTTACTTTATGATGATAAGTTTTGATTATCATGGTTGATTCTTATCAAGTGTGGGATGTTCCCTAGTGATGATACATGGTTGTTATATTGAGGGTTCTTGTGGAAAGGTCATGCGATTCTTGATGATGATGTTATGATCATAGATGATGACTATGGTGTTTTCACATACATATGATATGATGTGAATGATTTTATGTTACTGCTTGGAGATATGACATATACTTAGTTAATTCATGGAAGGTTATGATAAGGCTATTTTAACTAAGGAAACGAAGCAAGTTGATATTGATGAGATCAAGAGGAGGAGTTGATATCTATATGCGGCATACTTTGTCACATGTTGATGATATTTACATTGTCATATCTTTGGAACCAATGATGGACATATACAGGTTGTGGGTCTGGATGTTGTTGGCAGATGCTTATGGTGTAGATCATATACGGTGTATGATAGTTGATGATGACTATCATGGTCTTGTTTAGATCTTTGGTTTTTGTTATAAATGTCATGTATATCACTCGATGAAAAGGTCATATAAAGGCCCATGATGTAATAATATGTCTCTGTTTGTCATAGTATGTTAATGAGTCCTTTTGGTCATATGATGTAATTTATACCCCCACTATGCATGGGAAGGATGATGTAATAATTGTTATATTTCAGTCATGTATAAAAATTTGGTATATCCCCACTTGGTTGGGAGATTAATGTATGTATGAGTCATTGGTGATAGGAAGGTCATACTCACATAGTTGAGTTATAGAGTCATGTTATTCTTTTAGAAAATATATTTGCAGACTATGCATGTGCTCAGGGGGAGCATGGATGGTATAGTGCATCTCAGCATGTACAAAGGGGGAGTTAAATCAGAGAATTCAACATGTTCCTAGGGGGAGCATGATCAATGTTCATATTCAAATATGAAAGTCTTCATTTTGGTCAGCCCTTTACCCTTGATATCAAAGGGGGAGAGTATCTTGGTCTTCCCTTTTCCCTTGATGTCAAAGGGGGAGAGTATTTTGGTGTTACTTGCTATCTCTAACAATTTCTACATCTTGCAGTAATCAACACCAACATGGTTGCCATCAAGTCCAAAGGGGGAGATTGTTGGCATTATGATACATGTGTTGTACTTGATGGCAACCCACTTGTAGCAGAACAACTCACTTGTATATGGTAACTAGATGAATCTAAAGGAGAGATATTAGATGTGATATAATGCATGGCAGTTGTGCTCACAGATGTGACAAAATGCAGGGTAGTTCAAAGGAATCAATTCAAAAGTAATATGGCAAATCACATTTTAACAAGTCTATTCAGAGGGAACAAAGTATTGGTACAAAAGTATAGGATGAAGGAACAAAGGACTATAGATCATAATCAATAAATTGAAGAAAGAGAATGGTTTAAGTATAACTCACACAGAAAAGAGCAGAAGAAAATTTTGTTTTCTTCTGTATACAGATATCTATTCAACCACTCTTCTTTCAACAGGTGCGGATTCCTGTTTTCTTGAGCTGCAAATTCGTGCAACTTCTGATCTATCCACTTTTCAATCTCCTTTTTAGTCGGTATCCACTTATGACACATCACACATTCTTCAGATAGATCCCGGTACTGAAAATGGAACCATTTGTTGGCTTGAGGGGGCTTGGACCCAGGTTCAGAGTTAGTTGCTCTAACCAACAAAACCCTACACTACCGACCCTTTCGGTAACAACACGCGTAGCATAGGCTACAATCTCACTCGAGGTAGTATCGGGGGATTCTAGAACTAGGTTTCACATCTAAAGGACTATGTGATATGTTTTTGTTAGATTTAAGGCTTTATCCAAACCTTCGCAAACCCTAACCCTTAAAATCTGGAAATTACAGTAACTAACAGTTAGCAGATTTAAACCCTTTTTCGATTGCGCTAAACATCCATAACATCATATGATTAAGAAGATCTACTCCTTCGCGCATCTATTAAGTAGTTTCCATATTAATTGCATTCAATTAGATAAAAAATATAGTAAATTTAGAGATAGACAATAATACATTGATATGCAAATAACTCATCAAAATAACATTTATTATGTTTAGATCTTCAATTTCAGACTCTTCCAACCCTGCGCACACAGCTGCAGGGCCCTGCACACTCAGTTGCGAAATCGCCAAGGTCTCTGAGCACACAGTTGTAGGGCCTTGCACACTCAACTGCGGAATTGCCAAGGTCTCTGCGCACATAGCTGCAGGAGCCTTCCCCTTCACCTAAGTATAGAAAACAAACCCAAACCTTTCACTTCTTCCTTAGATCATGGAATGATTGATTTCTCTATGACTCTCTATGACTCATTTTATATCATTCTCTATTACAATACCATGGTCTACAAACCATGGGTGGGTCACAAAACATGTTAAATCTTACCAAACTAAGGGGCTTTGACCTTCCTAAAATCCCTTTGACCCCTATCAACCTGCGCTACTCGCTCTCCACTCCTCAAAATGCAGAGGCTTTACAATATTAACAAAACTTTTAAAAAAACTAACCCCAGGGGACCCTATCCCAATAGTAATATATACATATAATTCTAGAAAATCATTTTATATAATTAGGAATATTACCTTTTGAATGATTCTTTTTTGTTGTTGTATGTTTTTGCTATTGCAATTCTGACATGTCTCATTAACCATTCCTCTGGAAACACTTCTTGTAGTTTAGATATAATTTGGTTCTTAGAATCATTGGATTGATTTTTGTATTGTAAGTGAAAAGTATGTTTCTACATTCATTCCACTAGATCCCTCATAGTTTTGTAAAAAAATTATCCCTTTCATTAACCTCTAGCACCACTCGAGATGAATTTAGGACTAATTCATCGTCGTTTACATGTTTTGTAATTTCTCTTTTCTTAGAACGACATTGATCTTTTCCTTTGTTGTTGCTCCTTGTATAACATTAAGCATATATGAGTTAATATATTGTTTGAAACATGTTATCTAATATTCTTAAGTACAATATTAATGAAAATTCAAAAAAATAAAACTCATATTGAATAATATTTTTTCATTCACCTTATTCATCATTCTACAATTTTTCTATCAAGCTTTCACGCTCTTCTGCACTTAGATTAGAAATAATATTATCGACCTTGTTCATTTTGTGGCTCTGAATGACACACACCAACCAATACATATTAGTTAACCTTACATATACTTCAAACATATTAATTTTGTACAAAATTTACAAAGAACTTGCCTTTTCTATTTTTTTTTTTATGTGCTATCATTGTGTCGATCAATATTTTTGTTACTTGAGACCTCATGAGACATTTTTTTATTATCAATATACAACATGTACCATTCAATATAAAAGCCATTAAAAATATTTTATAAATAGATCAAATACTTTTTAGCTAAAAAAACTCTGGTAACCGGTGTGTTTATCTGAATCACAACATGGTTGCATTTAGAACATTAAATGCACAAGGCATTTAATTGTTTAAAACCATCATGGAAAATTAATTTTAAATTATTATGGTGTGATTTTTAAGGATAAACACACCAAAATGATTTAAAATGTTATTAGGAAGAGGCACGTCGATGTGTTATATTACACCAGGAGAAATGATTAACAAACTCGACAAAAAAGAGTGTTATAATATACCAGTGCATTGTATTATACAAGGAGCACCGATGTGTTATATTACATAGGACACACTTTAAAACATATAACCATTTTTTTTTAAATGGAGAGGGTCGACAAGGTTTGGATCTAATTCAATAATTGATTCCCCTACTTTACATGCCAAACACCCTATATATAGTAAGTACACAAACCCAATAAATCTAAAATACCTAAATTAAAAAATCCTAATTGTGAAGTGGCAGAGGAAGTTAAACCCTAAGGTGAAATTTCACAAGAAGAAGCAAGGGTTTAAG